>SKCR01033345.1:0-238980 GCA_019454045.1 Zanthoxylum bungeanum | reverse complement strand
GAAATGACATCCCATGTCCCGACTCTCATGGTGTAGTAACCTTCAGCAAGGTCCCTCCATGAGTCAAGTATCTGAAAAGAAGAACAAACATGGTTAGTGGCTCCAGAATTAAAAATCCATGCAGATTTATCATCCTCCACTAATAGAGATTCGATAACAAGTAAATAGTATTTACCTGTAGCCTTCTTCTCTTTCAGCTCAACAAGGTATTTATGACAGTTCCGTTTCCAATGCCCGTCCTTGTTGCAGTGGAAACACTTTCCCTTGGGCTTGGCACCTTTAGAGCTTTTCTTGTTCTTCTTCATTGACTTTGCCTTGGCCATCCCAGTGCTATTCTTCTTATTCTTTACAGATTTAGAAGATTTGACAATATTTACCTCAGAACTGGGCTTACGAGGATCCACAAGCACAGACTCGTAATGGGTGAGCTCACTCAGCTGCTGGGTTAAAGTAAAAGTCAACTTATTAATAACATAGTTGCTTTTAAACTACAGAAAAACTCTTCGGAAGAGTTTCCATAATCATGGTCATCTGGCTTCGCTCGTCAATATGAGCTCCATGGATTTTGATAGTATTGAGATAGGTCATCATCCTCAAGACGTGCTCTCGGACTAATGTCCATTCCTTTATCCCAAAAGTCATCACTGAGACCATGGCCTCATGATGCTGACGCTTCGAAGGCTACCGGAACATGCCCTGCAAGGACTCCAACATCTGAGATGCTATAGCCATAGGCTCATGATTTGCAGCAAGAACCTCAGACATCCATGCTAGCAAGTAGCAACAGGCCTTTTCATTAGCCACGACCTATTTTGGGTAGGCATCGCGTACAGCCTGTCCAGTATTTATGGCCAGCTCGGGAGGAAATTCATCTATCAGGACAAACTTTAGGTCTTCACAGACCAAGATAGCGTTCATATTACTTTTCAACTTGATATAGTTTTCTCCCGTTAATTTATCGTTAGACAAAATGAAAAATTATCGGAGAAATCATGGCTAAAATAAAATAAAGTAAACATGCATTTAATATTCATTCATCGCATATTAAATTATCAAATATTTCGGCATAAAATTAAACATGATGCATGAACCATGAATAATGAATTAGAAACCAAAGAGAATTACTAGGCCACGGAAAATTATCATCCCATAAATAAATATCATCGTAGGGTAGGTCAAGTATTTGCATGATAGATCGAGACAATCTCAATTGATTAATATATATGGGAATAACTCTTATTCTTATACTAACCAACCATAGTTTGATTTGATCAAGTAATTTTGATTAACATTTAGTCATTTCTCTGTGAGTGTGACCTGTCATTTCGGAACTCTTGGACTTAACTAATGAGGTCCTTTCGTAGGGCATGTCAGTTCACTAGAAACACATAGAGTCTCTATCCTCTCAGAATCCAAACTTGATATTGACCCAAAATGGACACCATCCGTAGAGGGACGAAAATAAAGCTGTCTCAAGGCGCCTTTTGGATATCACGTTTTCGGACTAACAACGGAGATCGCGGGATGTACAGTCGTATATCTCTCTCCCACTCACTATTTTAAAAAAAGGTTTCTATTTTAAAATATCTAATATTTTAATTTGCTAGTATGAACAACTTTATGGCAGCTAAATCATAACCCTTATTTACACTAGTATATGATTATTGACCTTACCAATTTTAACTCTTAAAACCTAACTCACTAATATTCATTAGTCTCTACTAATTATTTTACTCAATTAAACTAATTTAATGGAGCTAGTTTTATTGATATATTATATTTTAACTCTTAAAATAGTGGAACACTAACTAGTTTAAAATTTAGAATTTTAAAGTGTTCAAAATTTTAATTAAACCATTTAATTAATCTAAGTGCATTATAAAATCCAATGATACGTGGAGTTGTATCCCGAATGCAGACCACATTACCGTCCATTCGGGATCAGCTATGGAATTTACGTCCAGGTTTCCATCCTATATACCAATGTAATTCATGATGCACTCATTAAGTCAATTATATTAGAATTTCCAATTTTAAACTATGAAATCAATTAATCTAATTAATCGTTTTTCATGCATACCATATTCCAATTTAACCATTTTAAATGACATAAAATGATATTTTATGACTAGAATATTTATGCAACCAAAACATGTTATGGCATATGAAAATACAAGAGTAGGCACCCTAAGCTATATGACATGTTATTCAAACATTTTGAATTAAACATACATACAACATAAAAAATAATTTTGCATGACTGGGCTCTTGTTTTTGCTATACTAATCTAATTAGTACAAAAAATTCTCAAGGCATTCCTTGGTCTTCAAATCTCGCTCTCAGGTGGTATTGGCTACTTTTGCGACTTTGGTGCTCCAAATTATAAAAAAATCAAATTTTAATTAGGGAACATAATTTAGAAAATTTGTAAAGAATGCCCTTTTGGCCTTACATACGAAAACCAAAATCAACATAAAATAAGAGCCGGAAAAATTTACGACCAATGCAAAACTCTATTCATCACATGAATCAATAATAACCATTCATCACATGAAATTATTTTGTGCCTACTCATCTAAACATGCATATTATTATTTATAACTCATATAAATAAATAAAAATAATAACTTTTAATGAAAAAGAGAAGGGCTAAGAACACTTTTCAACCTCGCTCTTGATGCCAATTGTAGGAACAACTTTCCTAGCGCAGCATAAACACGTTAGGCACCCGGGATCAGACTAGAATTTTTTTCCTGCCATTCTCTCCTTGAGGCTGAATGTTATCAACTCCACCACTGAAATTTTGCTTCAGGTTTGAACAAAATTTCTGCCCCGAGACAGCCCCGGAATGACGGATCAGATCTGGATTGTTTTAGACCCGAAAACACACCCAACTCACTTCCCAAATCAGCCCCTATTTGCATGAACAGCCCCTGTGTTTCAGGTCTGATTTTTCAGTTTCAAACAGCCCCAACACAGTCCTAGAATAACCCTATATGTTCCCCAAAAATTCTGGATTAAAAGGAATTCAAACTGAGTCCCGTTACACAACCTTTGTGTGCGGCAGTGAGCAAAAAATTGCTCACTATCGTGTGATATGTTTGGAGGAGGAGATGATGAGTTTTGTTCGACACCAAAAAGTATTCCGTGCTATATCTCATCACCAACAGAAAATAGGGTGGGCTATCCTCACAAACAAATTCCTAAACACTTTAGAGATTAAAAGTCACACTAGTTTTGTATTTGTTTTTCTTTTGTTCTTCTTTTCTTTTCTCAACACTTGAGAGAATGCTTAGAACAAAGCGAAGGTGGCTAGGGTTAGAATGAGATGAGTTAGGCAAAAAGAAAATATAATTTTCTTTTTATACCTAGTTTTTTTCTGACACACGTTATCACGTGGGAGTAGGTTGAATACCGATAGGCACATGGGAGAAGCTTGTAATGATTACCAAGAATGCATAATTTAATGAGATTCAGGTGGCAGGTCGTAGGGGTATCAGGCGGTTGGGCTATAATTTGTAGGGTAATTGAGGAAGAGAGCCTAAGCAATAATGGCTTGGTAACGTGGGTGACGTCATGAAGTTATCGAAACAATGTATTTTGTTTTAGTATATAAAGGGGTTGAGAGTTCGCTGTAAAGGGTTGGTTGAGCAATTTTATTCACAAACACTTGTAATTTGTAATAGAGAGCAAAAGAATCCCGAGTTAGAGAAAGAGAAGAGGTCGGTCAGACTCGAGCCAGTTTTAAAATTTTCATTTTCCCTTGTGCCCGTAAACGTAGGTTGGATCTATTCCGTGAACCACGTTAAATCCTTTGTTTATCTGTGTATGTTCTTTTTGCTTGCTATGTTTGCATTTGGTTCCCACAAACCAAACAAATTCACTGCTTGGAGGAGGTTTGTTCGATGAGTGATTTTCTCGAATTATCCTTTAAACGAAAAACAGCCGTCAACATCTTATTGTGTAGGTTTAAGTTTGAAAACTTCCTCACATTTACCCAAATGGATATATTCTATAAAGGGAAAAATAACACGCAGTAAGTTTTCTTGAAAATCCTAAGGAATACGCAATTTTCCATTACATATTTATTATTTATTATCATCTAATTTTATTATTGAGCGATGATGTAAAGAATTACTATAAAAAAAAACAGATCAATTCAATTCAATCAAGGAAAAATATAATCTCAATCCTATCTGTCAACAACTTCCACCAACACTTCAAATATTGGCACATCAAACTTCTACCAACCGCAATTTATAAAATAAGCAACAAAAATTAAATATTAAATATTCAAAAACAGTTTCTGCAATAAAAAAATATAACATAAATAATGCAAAGCATTTATCAGTAGACTTAAATGCATAAAAATACATCACAATAATCACGGGAATGTCTCTATTTTCGAAACCCATTGAAAACTGAGGTGTTACAACCATTCTATTCTTTCTCTGTTCTTCATTCATCACCTCTTCCATAAACGTATAAAGCAAAAAACAAAAAAAAAAAAAAAACAAAAATATTACAAAGATCCAAATAACAAAAATCATCTTCTTTAAACTTCAAATCTCAATATAATTGGCTGTTTTTCGTTCGAAGAAAAACATTTGAAATTTATCCCTTGAACAAATCTCCTCCAATTGTGAATTTGATTTATTTGTGGGAACCTCACAAACTTAGCAAAAGACTAACAATAACAGAGACAAAGATTTACATGGTTCGGCGGAAAGTGACTCTAATCCACACGTCCATGGGAAAAAGGGAAATGATTTTATTAGCCTTGGGTGAATACCGATCGGAGCACTTAACAAAGATATTATACTTGGTAGAGAGCAAATAACCCATCGAGTATACAACATGGTCGGGTACACAACTCACTTTCTCTCTTATCACTTGAATTTTTCTTAGTACTCTTGCTCTCGAATTACAATTTTCTATTTCTCAAGTTTGTAGCTCAAAAAGCCAATCCCTTCAATAATGACTTCAACCCCTTTATATAGGTCTTCAAAACCACTATTACAACTGACCATGATGTTAGCTTATGTCATTGAATCATCATTATAACCCTTAGTCATTGCTTCCACCACCTTCTTAGCCAACCAAATAAGCTTGTTTCCCTAGCACTACACCGACCTATGGCGGCCTCCAGAGGCCACTACTTTGCCACTGCACCGGCCTATGATCATTGTGAACAACTGTTTTATCTCTTTCATCATTAGTATTCAAGATGCACTCTTTTCGAGGAAGGGCATACGTCATGCTGCTCCCAAACTGATCGGTCATCATCCTATCTTCATTCAACGGGTCGGGTAATCAAGAAAAATAGTACTCTTTCAAATCCAGACTTCAAAGTTGTCGGGCTGGGTTATTTACCCCATACGAATGATATTTCATCGGGTCAAGCTAAATAAACTCTCAGAGCACCCAAAATCCTATTTAATATGGTTGGGTCGAGTACCATCAACACTTGACTCACCTCATTTTCTCTCCTCAGGAAGAACAACTCATCACACACTATGGTCAGGTCATTTCTTGAATCTTCCTCGGGATAAGGGCTTCCAAAAAACCACCATCAACATCTGTCATATAGTTCTCAGTATCAACGAGTTTGTGAGTTGATGCCAGAAACTTTATAAAAGATGGTGGTGCAGACAGGGAAAGAATGTTCAGGATGGTCAGACTTCACATCTATTAAACATTAAACTGTGGGGGCATATCCGGATCTCTTAGGGTCGGATCAGTGCCTTGTTGGGTTTCTACTATAGTCCCAAGATCGATTTAAGCATTTAAACATGTGAATACAACAAAGAAGTATGGCAGAATCATACTTACATTGATCGGATTTTGATGCGAGGAACAACAAAACTTTTCCTCCTCCATGGAAGCTGTCGGCCAACCCCAAAATTTGTGCTTCAAGTTTTCGGTCAGGCCCCATTTGATTTCTCCAAGCTCCAAGCTTTTGTTTTGAGATTCCATGCTCAAGGTTTTGTTTCCCTATCCCCTTTGGATGACTCCTTTGGTGTGCTAGCACTCTTGAAATTTTGCCATAAAATTTCTATTTCCCTTTGATGAGTTTGGCCAAGCCAAAACCTTTGAGAGGGAGAGAATTTCGGTCAAGAAGAAGAAGAAGAGAGAGAGGAAGTTGTAAATTGTATTTGGTATTTGATTTTCAAAAAACAAAATAACCATTTACCAAATCTCATTTTCCAAGAAAATGGTACAAGGCTTTAAAAGCCTTTCAACTATACCCATCACTCATGAATAGTGACTGGTTGTCAATCACTCAAAGTGACAAGACATCCATCACTTGAATGACAAGTGATGTGACGCGTGATGTGACTTATGGGCCGCACTTGAATTCGATATGCGAGTGGGCCCACAAACACTCCCGAGCTCGGGTTCGCTAATTCTGAATTAACGAACTTTCCGTTGCGACGTAATTAAATCCAATTTAATTAAATAATTATGCCAAGCAAAATTACTATTCACGCCGCTAACGAATTAATTCTAAATTAGCTCGTTCGCCCGAATTAAAATATAATTTTAATTCCGCGTCGAAATCCAATTTCGTTTAATATATCGAATATATTAATTTATCGATTAATTCCAAATTAATCGTTCTCTCTCTTTAAATAATATTTTATCCCAGATAAAATAACTCTGTAATTAATCCTAGATTAATTTTCTCTCTCTATTAATTAATCCTAGATTAATAATGTGAGAGTCATACGTCATCGATGAATCTTCGGGAAGCGACCCATGAGATCCCCGGATATGTTGGCAGTAAATCCGGTCGTCGGACTATCCGAACACGTAGGTACCTAGTACTACGTTTTTACCGATTTACAAGATATGGTTGGCTTCTAGTAAAGCATTGTGCCTACCCAATTCTCCAGAAATATTCTTAAAGGAATATGTAATCTTTATCAGGCGTAGTATACATAGTATTGCGTATTACGATCCAGTATCGGATGTCACAAGCAAGGCCTGAGGCTGGAATTGTGTCTGCCCCGTACGAAGCACATATCGGATCTCTGGTAACTAGTCTCTATAATCGGATAAACATGACCTAGTCATAATATCCCGATAGTTGCAGCATATAAGAGCACCAGTTCCGTATCCTACGTGATCATCATCTCCATTATGACTGGAGTGATACTTTCATCTTGACATCACACCCAATACACTATGATTCTCAATATACCCAGAAGAGGCCTACACAAAACTTGTTAAAGCCCTGGATGACCAAAACCAAAGTATATTGATTGTCGCAAGTATTAGCGGTGCATGTCTCAAGTTAAGACCAAATACACCTACCCTGATTCGGACTTCCATAGACACATAGTCATACTACCAATGGAATTCTGAGGGGTCTATCCAGAGCGAAGCTGTTTCTGTACCATCGGTAAACACAACCTCCTATTACACTTGCATGAGTATCCAATACCCAAATATATGAGAACTATGTCGTTATGCTCCCACAACGCGCACAAGTGTAATACTAGTCTTTTACGCATTATCGATGTCCAATCTCGATAATACTCCGACTAGGGATATTTAATGATTAAACCTTCATGGATTGATACTGTCTCATATCATCTCAATCTAGAACTAATCATAAGGACCTTTTATCATTTATATATCTTGGTAATCTAATTACAAATGATAAAGAGAAATTTCCTTTGTCACATAGTTAATTTGTACAATAACACCATGATCTGTACAAATAGTGATGTTATGGGTCATAATTGTTCAACATGCCCCGCATTGTGAAAGTGGTCTAGATCGGCGGGTCCGGGGTATGTATACATTTCAAAAATTATAACTCATAAACATATGACCATAGATCAAACATATGACATGCGCTTTGTCCACCCATTGAACTGTTCACGTAGTTTGACAACCATTTGCCATATATCTTAATCATGATATGCAAGAATAGCTAATAATATCCTAATGTATTTAAGAATGGGTACCGGTGACAAATTTTCTTCATAGTCAATCCTAAAACATTGAGTATCACATTTAGTTACCAATCGGGCCTTAAAGTTTTCCACCTTCCATCGAGCCCACGCTTCCTTTTATAAACCCATTTGCAACCAATAGGTTTATTTTTCTTAGGAAGCTTAACCAAGTCCTAGACTTAATTGTCATGTTTTGAATTTATATCGGATATCATGGATTCATGCCATTTTTCCGAATTGATATCTCTTATCACCTTCTTTATACGTGGTCAGATATGTTTCCTCCAAGAGGAGAATATCAAGGGTCATATCAGATGTTAAGAATAATCTGTCTGGAGGCCTTGATACTCTACTTGATCATCATAGAACCTGTGTCGAAGATCCTTTACCATGTTGGATCTCATGTTCCATCTCTGGTTCCTCTAAGATAGGATCGAACTCATCAAGTTTTATCTTTCTACAATCCCCATTTTCACTGAAAAACTCATTTTCAAGAAAAGTGCCATAGCGAAAAATAAAAATATTTCGTGCTCAGAATTATAGAATAGATATCCTAATGAATTCTCAGGATATCGAATAAACCCGAATTTAAACCTCCTAGGTGCTAGTTTATCCTACTGCACGACTCTAATGTACGCAGGAAAACCCCCAATATTTAAGTATCTAAGACTTGGAATTCTACTGTGCCATATCTGATAACGGTTAGTAAAAATAACTTTAGGTGGAACTCTATTAAGTATGTGAACAACAGTAAGTAAAACATACCTCCATAGGTAATTGGGAAGATCCGTATAGCTCATCATGGATCTGACCATATCCAATAAAGTCTAATTCCTCTGCTCAGACATATCATTGTGTTGAGGAGTCGTTGGCGGGCTATATTGGGCGAGAATCCCAATCTCCCTTAAATAATATTTGAACTTTGCTCATATATTCACTGTCTCGATCTGATCGAAGACACTTGATGAGTTTCCCAGTTTGTTTTGCAACTTCATTCATAATATTTTAAACTTATCAAATGTTTCCGATTTATGTCTCATCAAATAGACATAACCATATCGTGACTTATCATCCGTGAAAGTCACGAAATATGAAGAATCTTCATTAGCGACGTGAATTAACGGACCACACACATCACTATATAAGCTCCAATAAATCATCAACACAGTGTCCAACACCAAGGAATAGCGCCTTAGTCATTTTCCCTTGGATGCATGACTCACAAATCATATAAGGATCTAATGTAAAATCATTAATCAAACCATCCTTAACCAATTTCGCTAAGCGTGTAACACCTATGTGGCCTAACCTCATATGCCATTATTCAGTATTATTGAATTCAGATCATTTTCTTTTATTTTCCTCTATATTAAAGACATTTATATTTGTTTCCAAAATATAATGACCGTTAAATAAAGAACATTCACATATCAAAAAGTTATCTTTAATATATAAACGCAAAATACTATCTTTAATATTTATATTATATCTCTCATTCGTAATACTATTTAAAAAATATTTTGTAAAATTTTATTCGTAATATTACAAAACATTTTAACTTCAATTGTAATATTTTTAACTTAATTAAATAATGACGAGTTGGCTTGATCCTGAAAGTTCGTGTGCTGTCTTGAGTGCTATCTTGGTGCTATATCCAAGCTCCAAACACAAAATCTGCCATGTGTATAGAGAAATGAAAGAAGAAATAAGTTCCAACTTCGATTGATCTTCCGAGTTATGTCTCGCTACCAACAAAAAGAAGTGCTATCTTCACTCACAAAACCAAATCCCTAAACTCTTTAGAGATTCAAATAAGGTATCGAAACTAACTCCCTAAACACTTTAGAGATTGTGTTAAGATTTTTCACACTGTAAATTTTCTTTTCTCTTTTATTCTTCTTCTACTTCTTTCAACACTTGAGAGAAAACAAGAACAAATGTGGCTAGGTTTTTCAAGAATGAATTCTTGTAAAGAAAAAACTTATTTTTTCCTTATATATTTAGGGTTAATGTTAAACAAAAAAAAAAACTAAGCATATTTATTTCATAAATTCAACCACCCCTATTTTCTACGCCTAAAATTTACAACAACCAACTTATTAATTATCATCATAATGACAATTAAATGTTATGTTGAAAAGGTGTAAAAAAATATTAATGAAATGTTGAATTTTTACAAATCATATTTGAAAAATTCTTCTTTACAATAAATGATATATCAAATAATTTGATATATATCCATTAAATAAAATTATTATCTCCTAATCATTTATTTAATAAAAACCTTATATTAAATATGATATAAAGTTATATGTGTGACAAAATATATTATTAATCTCATTAATAATAATACATATGTGAGTATATAATTGGACTATCCAATTATATTTAATTTGTTACATTATATCGAGCTAGTACGATGACCAAATGGACCTACGGTTCCAAGCTCTAATAATCCTGGAATATTAATTAAACTCTTTAATTAAATATTTCGAATTATTAACTTCGAGTTATTCTACTAAAAACCAGAAGTTGCACTCTCGTTGCTGTAGATGGATAATATAAGCCGAATTACATCGGTATCCATTGATATAGTCATTGCATACAAATTGATTATTCACAAGTGTCTCATAATTAGAGTCGGGTCATAATATCTGTTATACCCCTCTAATTATTTTTAACTTAAGTACCATTGATTTTATAATGAACAATTTATTGATAAATATTACGAATATTAATCTTTCTATTCGCAATAGAAAGACTTGAGCGCTCTAATCGTTCAAGTATCGAATGAAGTAGAAGTGGCAATGGGCCGGGCTAGGCCCAGGCTTTGATAAGCTCGGCCCAAGCCCGAGAAGCACTATTCAAGCCCGAGCCCGAGAAAAGCCTGGTCTGAGCTGTTACCAGGCTGGGCCGGGCCGACCCGTCTCGAGCTCGGGCTTTACCCGACCCTTTTTTTTATACAAATATATATATATATATATATATATATTTATTTAAGTCCGGCCTTGGATTTTTTAGTTGAGGCCGGCCTGGGCCTGAGCCTTTTGAGTTAAGCCTGACTTTGGCCAGGACCAGAGCCGAGCCTCTAATTCTAAAGACTGCCTGAGTTTTTTTTATCCTTGGCCGGGCCCTGGCTTTTTTTGATCCTGGGACGAACCCATACATTTTTTCCATGTATGTAAGGAAGAGACTCTTCTACTTCTCATAAGAATGAGTGAGCTCCATATCTATGTAAAACGTTCCCAGCTATACACCAAACCATGTCCCCAAAATACATAGCTATTGGTCGGGATTGCTCCACCAACCTCATCTTTGTAAATCAAATGACATAGCGTGCCATGCAAGAGTTCACAGTACACCCAGGATTCAGATCAATCCATATATGACCATATAGTAGATTGAAATGAATTTCTTTATTTAACGGATATTATAAGAAATTCATTTTCATCTGGGTCTAGTCCTATATGATCACATCGTACAAGGTGCCTCCATTACGTTTACATTACATGAAGCTATATGGTATATATCCCAACAATCTCCCATTTGCACTAGAGCAAATGAGAAATGTTATGTAATCCTAGACCCTCTAGGTGACCTTCAAACACTTTAGCCGAGAAGGTCTTTGTTAACGAATCGGCCATGTTCTCTCCAAAATGTTATCTGTAACATTCCCTTAAAGAGATGATATTTCCTCTTTATATGTTTCCTTATCTTGTGGCTTCATGGTTCTTTGGAATTTACCACTGCACCACTATTATCAAAATAAAGTGTAAGTGATTTATCCATGTCTGGAACAACTTTCAGATCTCCCAAGAATTTCCGGAGCCATACTGTTTCCTCAGTTACTTCACAAGCTGCTACACATTCATCCTCTATGATGGAGTTCGCAATTCTAGATTGCATTATACTCTTCAATACTATGACTCCACCAACAAGGGTGAATACTGATTCAGATATGGATTCCCATTATCTCATTCGCCTGTAAATCAGAATCTGTATATCCTCTCCAAATTATACAAGCATATAGTATAAGATACTTGAGAACATGCCTTACAGTTACCCACTGATCTAATCTTGGGTTAGAATGAAAACTACTTATTACTCCTACTGCATAACTGATGTCTGATCTCGTGTATAGAAAAACATAACATAAATGAGACTTTCAGTAGCGGAGGCATGTGAGATATGTCTTATTTCCTCAACTGTTTGAGGTGTCTTAGGAAACTATTCCTTTGACAAGTGAATTCCATGTCGGAAAAATGAATTATCTTTCTTGGAATTTTACATCCAGTATCGTACAACAATCTCATCGATATATGATGTCTGACACACAACTAACAGTCGTCTTTTGTGATCCCGAATAATCTGGATCCCAAGTACACAACTCATATTTTTCCAAATCTTTCATTTGGAATTAGTTAGCTAGTTAGAAATTTACTTATGTTAATACTTTCACATTATTCACAATGAGTAAAGTATCATTGACGTATAATACGAGAAAAAATATATTATCTTAAATGGCATGCTTGTATACACAAGGTTCATCGGCGTTCGGCTCAAAATCATAAAACTTGATCATCGCATCAAATCTTATTTTCTAAGACCAAGATACTTACTTTGGTCCATAAATAGACCTTTGCAGCTTGCAAACCTTTTGCTTTTGACCTTAGGCAATAAATCTCTCTGGTTGTACAAAATAGATGCTCTCATCAAGACTACCATCCAAGAATGTTGTCTTGATGTCCATCTGTCACATCTCATATTCATAATATATGAAAATGGATATAAGAGTGCGAATAGATTTAAGCATGGCTACTGGTGAGAAAATCTCCTCATAATCGACTTTCTCTTTCTGGGTCAAACCTTGGCCACTAACCTAGCTTTGATGGTCTGAACCTTCCCATATATTCATCTCTTCTTCTTGGAGATTCACTTACAACCTATATGCTTTACCCCATCAACCTACGAGATCCCAGATTGAGTTGGAGTACACAGACTCTATCTCAAGATTCATTGCTTTGAGCCATTTTTTTTTATCAGGATCATCCATTGCATTACAATAGCTCAATGGATCATCTACTTCATTACTGGAGGTAACAACTTTTACCTGTCCAATCCCTAGATAATGATCAGATTGTCGCACAACCCTCCCATTGTGTCTAGGTGGTAGACTCTCCTGATATTACTACATCTAACGCTCATATTTCAAAATTTTACATTATTGCAATATTCAATAATTGTTATTGATGATGCATTAGTCTAACCAGAAAGTAAATCCTTGAGTACCAATTTTCTGCGAGGTATGAATTCTCTAATATAGTCCTCCTAAAGAAATACAAACACTTTGATCTCTTCTTAGACTATAAAAGAATTCACCTATAGTCTTTTTAGGATAGCCTACAAATAGACACACCTTAAAAACGGCTCCAACTTTACAGTCTTGTTCTTCAGTATATGCGTTGGACACGTCCTTAAGCGGAAATGTTACAAACTAGCTTTGTGACCGCTCTAAAACTTTAAAGGTGTCTTAGGAATAGACTTAGATGGAACTATGTTAAGGATATACATTGCTGCATGTGATGTATACTCTTAAAAATAACTAGGCAATGGACTGCAATAAACATTAATCTCATCATGTCTAATAGGGTTTGATTTTTCATTTCTGTAACACCATTTTGTTGTGGCGTTCCAGGTGCTATGAGTTGGGATACCATCCCATGTTCAACTAAGAACTTATTGAATTCATTATCGAGTTATTCTTCTCCATGATCTAATCGTAGAATTTTGATGTCTTTACCTAATCGATTTTCAACCTTAGCACGATACTCTTTGAACTTTTCAAAGGTATATGATTTATTATGCATTAGGTGAACATTCACTTATTTAGAATAATCCTCAATAAATGTGACGAAATATTCATAATCACTTAATGATTAATCGAATCTTAGGCATTTTCCAATAAAAAGTCTATTGGTCATATTACATTATAGACTAGACTCATAGACTGGTAAGGTGTGGTCCTTTAACCGACTTAAATATCCACTTTCTACTAATATATTTATCTTGTCAAGGTTAATATGGTAAGTCTGAGATGCCACAGATATGTGTTATCGTGAGAAATTCTTTGCCATTTTTTTTGGATTTTCAACCTTAATCATCTTAGTGTTGATCAGTGAGTTTTGTGTTAATAGTATTAACACATACAAGTTATCTTCTAGTTTCCTTTTCATATTGGTAATCCATTTTGAAATAATAACTATTATTATTAAATAAAGTGGAAACCATCATGCAATAGTTTTGAAACATAAATCAAATTTCTGCCACAAAACATGAATAAATAATAATTTATTTAAATTCAAATAACTTTTATTTTAAAATAGAAAAATTATAACTCCTACTGTTTTTACTGAAACAACATCCTTTGTCCCGACTCTCATGGTAAAGTTACCTTTATCAAGGTCTTTCCATCTATCAAGTAGTTGAACCTTTTGTCTTCTTAGTGTTTCTTTCTTTTCTTTACAGTTTTGAAAAACTCGGCAACACTTGCCTCTCCACTAGAATTACGAGGATCCATCAGTACAGTCTCCAAATAGGTGAGCTCATTTAGCAGTTATGTAAGAGTGAAAATCAACTTGTTCATAACATACTTGCTCTCAAACTGTAAGAAACTCTTCAAAAGACATCTCATTATAATGGCCACATAACTATGGGGAGGCCGCATTGAAGTGGTTTATTATCCTCAAGATGCTCTTTTGGATGGATGGCCCTTCCTCATCTTCGTAGTCATCACTGAGACTAAGGCCTCATGACGTTACCACTCCAAAGGGTACCTGTAATATACCAGGTTTTTCGGAACTGTGCGGGAAAATTTTCTAATTAAAGTGAAAGATTTGGTAAGGGATGGTATTCAAAAATTAGACTTTATGTGTTGAAAAATAGGTGGGAATATTTTTAAGTGAAGTTTCATCGCGTTGGAAAATGCATGGTTCTGAGAAATGGTTACACGATTTCTAATTTTATCGTTATACGCGTAAAAAATTATTGTTTCGGCTATAAAGATAGCAAACGAACTCCGATTGAGCTGATTTTTGAACCATCAGACTCATTTTTCCGAGACAAACAAATTTCGTGTTGAAACATTTTGAAAGTTGAACAGAAGGGCCTCATTTTGCTGAAAATCAAATTAGTCATATTAAAGACCAAGTTGCAATTTCGTTCAGGGACCTTTGTGCAATTTTTATGAAATTTGTTATTAAAGCCAGAATTTCAGTTAATTACCAAAGAAACCCCAAAACTTCATCGTTTAGTTACAGTCACCCGAAGAGAGAGTAAACATGATAGGGAGATAGTTGGCGTCGACGGTGGCGCACACCGGCATCATCGTGATCGTCCGCCCATGACGCGTCTCATGGTGGTCGGTGATTGTGCAGTTGATGGCGAACGTCAGCATAGAGAGGAGAGGAACGCATGAAAATTGGTTTGTTGATCACGGCTTGTCGCTTCGTTTCCCTGTCCTAGCCACCCGCCAAATCGAAGCTCTCGGAGAGTACTACAAGTTGGCGGTAATGGATTTTTCATTCCGTGCATAGTTCCACGCGAAATGAGAAAAGAAAGTTCAGATGAATAGTGACCCATGGTGAATAGTAACTCAGATCAGAATTCTGTCATTTCTAGCACGTTTGTTGGATCGTTTGGAGTCCGTATATGGCCTCAAAATCTCGATAAGAGCTCCCGGTAAAAATCAACTACTTTCAAGTTTGTCGCTTATTGTTCAGATGTTTCCATTAGCTTTGTAAAGTAGCATAGTTCAGATTTTTCAAGTTTGTCATTTATTGTTCTGATGTTTCCGGTATAAATAAGCTAATTTCAAGTTTGTCGGAGGGTTTGGGACCCTTCCGTAGTGTTTGCGGAAATATTTTAAAGATTTTCTAAAAATGCATTAACCAAGAATTTATGTGAACTAGTGGCTTGGGATAGTTTATAATAATGTTTTAAGATTACTGAAACTGAGATCATTGAAATCAGACTTGATTTGGTTGTTCCGGAAAGATTAGGGATTTTATTGTAGTTTAGTCGAGAACTTCGTAAGTTATGATTCTGACGGCTTTTTGCTATTTGTTTTGACAGATGTGACTAAAACCTGAAGTGCTCGTGAAGCTTGGTAAGTAACCCATGCGATTGATACTTGAAAGTTGATTTATGTTTATATATATAAATGATTGAAGTGTTTAGGTTAAGACGAAAATAGATAAGAGATGGTATTGAGAAAGAAGTGCAAGACTATGTATGGTTAAGTAATCGACCATCACATGTATGGATTTTTGGTTATTGCTATACTATAAAGTGAAGTACTTGACGAGCTCAATGTCTATATGCAAATGTTTATGTATGTAAGTGTATGAATGTGTAGTGGTACATATATGGATATATATAAGTATTGGTACACGAATTTTCTTTGGTATGTGATGATAAGCTGAGTTTTTCCTGATTGATAAAAATATTCGATTAATAAGATACGAAAATGAATGGAATTGTATAATGAATAAGATACTGTAACAATGTTTCATAAAGAATTTTAAAAATGGTGTATGTTTGATCGATAGGTAAAGGATATGAGAACAATAAAAGACTATGGAATCGAAAATTTGAAATAACGGGTATATTCATATGTTGATATATATAAGTATGTGTTCGATGATACGGATGATAAGCAATGCTTGACTTTTATTTGTATATGTATATGTATGGGTATGTGAGATCGTGTGATGAGTTGTGTCACGTGATACGTGTGTATGTGTGTATGTATAGTTTGCTTATGTTTTCTTTGATGTATTGGCTGTTATGTATGCTTAGTTATCAATTGTATGATGACTGTATGTATGTCTGAGTATTTCCGTGTGTGCGATAGAATTCGTGATATTTGGAACTGTGAATGTTATTGTAAAATGAATGAATGATTTGAAAACCAGTGTGAGTGTAAGATGCTGTAAAGTATATTTGCTTAGATTTTATCGTATGTACGTATATGTGTAAGAATTGTAAGATTGTATTTGCATGAATATAGGAAAAGTGAGTTAGGATATGTATGATGCATATGATTCATGCATGCTAAGTCATTATAAGGCTACCGTAATTGAAGGATGTTTGCATTGAGTTGAAATGGTTTGTTTTAAAATGAAGAAACTATGTTTGACATGTAGATTTGATGATATTACAAATATGGATATTTGTGATAAAAGTATAGATGTATGACTTCGTGTTTCACGTGATTGAAGTGGAATTGATGTTAAATGATATACTCTGTGGTATTCGAGTTTTACTTTGTATACTTAGAATGTTAGTTATGAGATTGGCATGTATGTAGACATGAAAATGTGAAACGTTGACATGAATAAAGTATAAATGATAACAAAAGTTGATAACTCTGAACTCGTCGTAACTTAGTAAATTTAAAGAACTTTTAATGTGATTGACTTGTATGTTCTGTTTGTAGTGATAACATGGTTACTTACTGAGTTTTTATACCTCACACCAAACCAGTTTGCTAGTTTTATAGGTTGGCTACCTGATGGGTCAACTATTCCAACTTTGGAAGTCATGCTCGAGGCGCGGATCACCCAAACAGTAGTCACCCATGCAAGTATCATGGGAATGGTTTAGAGGCATAGGATTTGTGATTGATGTTCTGTTGTTTTCATGTTGAGCACGTGGTTTGTATTTATAATTTAAATTTTTGATTGCTTATAATATTGTGGGCACAGAGCCCTTGAGTGTTCATAGATCATATGGGCACAAAGCCCTTAGATGATGATTTTGATGGGTTGGTTTGGACCTAAGGTCCATTATGATATATGATGTTTATTTCAGATTTGTTTTGATACTGGACGGAGATCCAAGTTGTCCTGTTGTTAGGATACATCAGGCTGAATTTTCAATAAATTTAGAGGCTTATGGAGATGGATTAATCCTGTCTCTTGCCGGTTGCACCTTGCCTTTGGCGGGGTGTTATAGTACACGAACATGTCTTGCTTTGACTGCAAATAAAGATCCAATTTAGTCAGTATTATGGAGAATTCACGAATTTAAATAATTCAAAAGGAAATAAATAAAAATTAACTAGTTACGAATTAGGCTGAGATACGTCTCAGGAGTGAAACTCCTTACACAACTATCTCAAAACACAATTCCACTTGGTTAGTCAAGTTAAAAACAAAAAAAAAAAAATTTGGACTAAAAACAAAGCAAAAATAACACAAAGAAAAATAAAAACAAGATACTGGTCAACTATTCCCCTCCCCCAAACCTAATTGAGACATTATCTCCAATGTCTAAAAAGAAGAAGAAAAGTTTAGAAGACAGTACCTGATTAGCGTGGAATTCTACATCTAAAAAGAAAACTAAAGATTAAGATCCAGATTTATCCGACGCTTCTTACCATGATCATTATCAGACCATTTTATCTTGGAAATGATAGGGTCAATTTTTGGTTCGAAGGCTAAGAGTTGGTAAATTAAATCATTGGTTGTTCTGGCAGTGAAGAGGATATATTTTACGGGTTTTGAAAAGAACCCATTTCTCCTGGCATCTTCAAGAAACACAAAAAGAAAGTCAAAAAATCCATCAACATTAAATAGTCCAATTGGTTTTTGGTGTATGTTCAAGTTCGCCCAAGATATCACTGTGAAAATTTCCTTCATCGTACCCAAGCCACCTGGCAAAACAATAAAAGTATCAGCATAATTAATCATTTCAACAAGTCGTTCGGACATACCTGACACGATGCATTCCTCTCCGTTTGATTGTCCTATAAGATTTACGTCCACCAAAGGTTTTGGGATGATTCCCAAAACTTGACTACCTCATTCCTGTACGGCCTTTGAAACGTACCCCATTAGTCCAAGACTGCCACCACCATATACTAAGTGCATATTCCTCTCACCTAAGACTCTACCCAATTCTTTTGCTACCTCAACAAATTTTGGTTTAGATCCAGAACTAGTCCCACAAAACACACAGATGTTAATGACTCGTCTTCTTGAAGTTGCTTCCATTTTTTTTACTCTCTCTCTAATCTGGATATGTTGAAGAGAGCAATGACGAGCTGAATTTATAGATCCTGAAAAAATGTGAGTAATAATTGCACTAGTACCTACCAGATGATAATTATTATCTGAACAGTAAAATAAATCATGAAAGTCAAAAAGTCTGGATCTTGTCGGCGAAAATAAAAGAAAATAACCAAATAAATCACAATTATTTGTTAAAGACAAATAAATCAAAACAATAACATGTACATGAAGTAATGGCTTGAATGACCTCTATGGGTCAAGGACAAGCTTCCCATCCAATTTTCTTATAAATTAGCAAACAGGGTCTTTTAAAGTCAGATTCCCGAGACTCAATTATTGTCGTTCTCTTCGAAATTGTGTATGTAAATTGTGAATTACGTGACAGACACATCCATTGGGATGTGTCTCAAGAGTCAATGATATATCATCTAAAGACACCTTACTCATGTCATCCCTAATGAATTTTATTTTACCTTCGCGATTATCAGACACTATTCCTAAAGAATGACAACGAGTATTGCATGTACATCGTGCACATTCACCTAATCGTTTAGCTCTTCTTTTCTTAGCATATGTGCTTTTTCCTAAACCAGGTAGAAATGAAATAAAAGAGTCAGATGACTCACCTGCCAAGCAAACTCGTCCTTCAATTATCCAACGAATATTACTAGGAATACCTTTGATCATCAGAAGTCTCATTCTTTCAATGTGTGCTTTGTAGACTTTCATCAGAGAATTTTGAGGGAGAGAAGGAAAATGCTTGTGAAGTTTTGCGAGAACGTCTTCCATCCTGTCTGTGACTTTTCCTATAAAAATTAAACATACAAAAATAAAACACATAAAATCTCAATATATACAGAAATTGCATGAGTTGCCTCACTGCTAGCACTAAGTTTAACGTCGTCAGCTAGACATGACTGCCCAAATGTTAGGCTGGATCGGCAAGTGTAAGACTCTCTTTTTTACGCTTGATGGATTCTCCCCAAAAGTGCTTGACACGTTGGTTGTTAACTTTGAATGTATCATTGGAGTTGGAGTCATGTAGCTCAACGGCCCCGTATGGTAAAACTTGGGTGATCAAAAATGGACTTGACCACCGTGATTTCAGCTTTCCAGGGAAAAGTTTCAACCTTGAGTTGTATAACAATACCCGCTGCCCTGGTTCCAGTTGTCTACGCACTATTTTCTGATCATGCCACTTCTTGGTTTTTTCTTTGTACAGTTTGGCATTCTCATAAGCATGGAGGCAAAATTCTTCCAATTCATTCAGTTGGTGGAGCCGTTTCTCTCATGCTGCTTGAAGATCAAAATTTAGCTTCTTCAGTTCCCAGTACGCTTTATGTTCGATCTCCACAGGCAGATGACATGCCTTGACATTCCAATGGGTGTTTTGAAAGCTGTCTGGTAGGACCGTAATGCATCATCTAGTTTCTTGGATTAGTCATTCCTTGTGGAACAAACAGTTTTATCCATGATTCTTTTGATTTCTCTGTTGGAGACTTCGACCTACCCATTTTACTATGGATGGTAAGCAGTGGCAACTTTGTGAGTAACTCCGTATTTGGCTAGGAGTGCATCGAAATGTCTATTGCAGAAGTGTGTGCCACCATCACTGATGATCGCTCGAGGTCTTCCGAAGCGAGTGAAAATATTCTTTTTGAGAAATTTTAACACCACTTTGGATTCATTTGATAGCAGTATTGTTGCTTCAACCCATTCGGAGATGTAGTCTACTGCAACCATAATGTACAGGTTTCCATATGATGGAACAAAGGGTCCCATAAAATCAATCCTCCATACATCGAAAATTTCCACTTCGAGAATGTTTTGAAGAGGTCCTTCATTTCTTCTCGAAATATTTCCCGTTCTCTGGCACCTGTCACATTGAAGAACGAATAAGTGAGCATCTTTAAAAAAGGTGGGCCAGAATAAACCTAATTGCAACACTTTGGCCGCAGTTTTATCTCTGTTGAAGTGTCTGCCATATGGTGATGAACGACAATGTTGCGGGACACTATTGACCTCCTCTTGTGGTATACAACAATGTATTAACTGATCAGCACAATGTTTGAATAGGTACGGCTCATCCCAGACATAGTTCATGACTTTTTTGAAAAATTTCTTCCTTTGCTGATGTGTCCATTCCTACGGCCATTTCTCCGATACTATGTAGTTTACATAGTCAACATACCATGGGACTTCTTGCTGCTTGATGGAAAATAACTATTCATCTAGAAACGTTTCTTTGATTATCAGCTTAGTGCCAGTTGTATCTCCATTCTCTAGCCTCGACTAGTGATCTGCCACTTGATTTTTTGACCACTTCCTGTCTCAGATCTCCATGTCAAATTATTGCAGTAGAAGCACCCAACGGATCAATCTGGGCTTGGCATCTTTCTTCGCTATCAGGTATTTGATTGTTGAATGATCCGTGTAGACCACTACTTTGAGACCCAGCAAATAAGAGCAGAATTTATCAAAAACAAACACAACTGTGAGCAACTCCTTTTCCGTTGTTGTGTAGTTGAGTTGTGCTTCATTCAAAGTTTTACTGGCGTAGTAAATGGTGTGAAAAATTTTCGCCTTACGTTGTCCCAAAACTACACCTACAACAAAATCACAGGTATCGTACATCACTTCAAAAGGGAGCGTCCAATCTGGTGCTACTATGATGGGGGCAAATACCAGCTTCTGTTTCAAGATCTCAAAATCATGGTGGCATTCTTTGGTGAAGGGGAAAGGCACGTCTCTCTCCAGCATATTGCATAATGGTTTGGCAATCTTGGAGAAGTCTTTGATGAATCTCCGGTAAAATCCTGCATGCCCGAGAAAACTTCAAATCCCTTTGAGGGATGACGGTGGAGGTAGTTTCTCTATCGTCTCGATCTTTTCTTTGTCTACTTTAATTCCTTTCTGTGAGATCCGATGTCCTAAGACAATGCCTTTCTGCACCATGAAGTGGCATTTCTCCCAGTTTAATACCAGATTTGTATCTTCACATCTTTGTAACACTTTTTCCAGATTTTGAAAGCAGTGGTTGAACGAGTCTCTAAATACTAAGAAGTCATCCATGAAGAATTCTGATGTGATCCAGAATGAGCTCGGTTTGTTGGGCCAAGTTAACTTGAAGTTTTGGCTGATTGCATGGCTTGGTCAGATTGATGTATTTGGGCCATTTTGGTGGATTTGGAAGATTCCTTGGGTTCTATAGAGTTTGGTCCAAGCATGAAACTTTATATGAAGGCTTTATTATGTCTAAGGCAAGATTGTAATGAGTCTTGGACGTGGATGGGGGTTCTTGATTGATTTGGGGCGTAATTTCCGAATGGTGCATTAGTAGTGGTGGGATTTGTGCAGTGTTAGTATTTTGGCCGTAACTTTCTCATCCGATGTCCGATTTTGGTGATTAAAGTTTCTTTGAAAGGAAGCCCCATGGATCTACAACTTTGTAGTTTACGTCAAACTCTAATTCGGAATCCTTCATGGTCCAATTGCGGATGTAAGTTATCACTGCTGCTTTTGTGTTATATATTTTTTAAGGTTATATAATGTTTAAGTGTTGGGCTGAACTTTAATTAAATTATAAAGCCCATGTATGAAAATTTGAAGGCTTTTAAGTGTTATTGGGTTTATTTTGCTAGGGTTTTTTTTTTATGTTTAAGTATAATTAGGGTTAGCCACCTATTTAAAGGGACATTATTCATCATAACAAAAAAACATATCTTTTAATAAAATTCAATATTATCTCGAGACTTGAGTAACCCTCAATTTATTCTTATTGAATTTGTCTTATCGAAGGCTTGCTAACCCTTTGTGGTCCCCCTTAGCACTCTAGGTTTCTGTTGCTTGCTCTTCAGAGGTTTAGAGTTTTGATTCTGTTCTGCCTTGGCTTTCTTGGGAACGATCTCAATCTTTTGTGGGTTTTCTTGGCTTGTTCCAAGCAGGTTTTCATCAGTTGGTATCAGGAGCAAAGGTTCCAAGGTCAGATTTATCTTTTTATTTTCTTTGTGTTTTGTTCATTAAAAACAAAAAAAAAAATTCGTCTTTTGATTCCATCCAGTTTTGCTTATTGTTTTTGTCTTGTCTTGTTTCCATCGGTTTTTTTTTCTTCTTGTGTTTTGTTATTACCTTATTTTAATTCAGTCATTGTCATAATTTTATATCTTTGCACAATTTCCTTGTATTCTTGAGTCATTAGAGTAAAAAAAGAAAAAAAATCCAAAAAAAATCAGTTTTATTGTCCAGAATTTTTAGCCGCGCACCAAACTTTGAACAACCATATCTTTTAATCCAGAGAGAGTTACAAGGCCCATAATATATCGATTTATAAGTAATCGAGGAGACGAATTCGATATTGATTGGTCGAACTCTTTCCGTTTACCTATCGAGTCTCAAAATCTCTATGAAATATTAGTTACAGATTCTGTCCAGTTTCAGTTCAGTTTGTGTTCTTGTGTTGGTTTTGGTATTTTTTGGTCAGATTCTTTGTGTTTTTTTTTTGTATTCTTCGTGATTCTTTGAGTTTTTAATCATTATTGGTGTCTTTCAAGTAAATGGTTGATTTATATACATAATCTGATGCATAAAAAAGTATTTCTCTTTCGCACGAGATGCCTTATCAAAAGTAAAGTGTGTAGTATAATTATTAATAGAGGGAATCTCACAAATTTAGCTAGCACTACCATTGTGGAAAAATTGGGATTACCATTGATACCTCTTGATATACCTTATAAGTGGATGAGTGATTTGGAGAGTTCGATGTTGATAAGCAGGTTGTGGTTAGTTTTGCAATTGGGAAGTATGTTGACCAAGTAGTGTGTGATGTGGTTCCTATGTGTCACACACATGTTTTATTGGGTAAGCCTTGGTATAAATTCAATAAAGTAGTTTATGATATGAATAAGAATATGTATAAATTTAGGTTTGGTGGAAAAATTATCAAGCTTGCTCCATTAACCCTACATGAGGTCTATACGGAAGAGTTGTACATGCAGAGGAGTGAAGAAGAGTGGGCTAAAAGGAAGAGTGAGATTGCTGAGTTTAGAATGTTACTAGGAGAGCTCCCAGAATTGATAGAGAAAAAGATGTTAGCAAAATGTGAAGTGAAAAGGATATGAGCGTAGTATTGAGTAATGAAATGAAACATGTTGACATTTCAATGAATAAGAGTGAGGTGGTTGATGATGTTGATGACATTGATGATATTGATGTGAGCAATAACATTAGTGATGCTGATTTGGTTGTTCATGATGCCAATGAGGTGTTTGATGTTACTGTTAAGGGTGAATATCATATGGAGCAATCTGATTTTGGTTGTGAGGCCATAAGTTATGAGGTACAAAAAGTGCATGTGGCCGAATATGTAGAGTGTGATCAGATCGTAGATAAGAGAGTTGATTGTTTGAGGAAGCGACATGGGCATGTTGAGTTTGTGTTAAATGAGGTTTCCAATGTGAATCCAGATAGGAATCTCTTTGGGGTTGCAAGTGGAGTTAAGAATGAGAGTAGCAATGGAGAGATTAAGAGGGGAAAATAGTGGAAAACAGTCATTCATTGGCTTTATTGACTTTTTCTCACCATAAACATTATTTTCCATGTGATTTTATTTTGTCGTCACATTGATCTTGTCATTTTTATCTATGATACGGGTTCGGATTCAGGGGCGAATCATTTTGAAGAGAGGGAGAATGATGTGATCAAGAATGAGCTCGGTTTGTTGGGTCAAGTTAACTTAAAGCTGTGGCTGATTGCATGGCTTGGTCAGATTGATGTATTTGGGCCATTTTGGTGGATTTCGAAGATTCCTTGGGTTCTAGAGTTTGGTCCATGCATGAGACTTTATGTGAAGGCTTTATTATGTCTAAGGCAAGATTGGAATGAGTCTTGGACGTGAATAGGCTGCCTTGATTGATTTGGGGCGTAATTTCCGAATGGTGCATTAGCAGTGGTGTGATTTGTGCAGTGTTCGTATTTTGGCCGTACCTTTGACATTCGATATCCGATGTTGGTGATTCAAGTTAAATTAAAACGAAGACTCATGGATCTACAACTTTGTAGTTTACGTCAAACTCTAATTCGGAATCCTTCATAGTCCAATTGCGGATGCAAGTTATCCCCGCAGCTTTTGTGTTATATATTTTTTAAGGTTATGTAATGTTTAAGTGTTAGGCTGAACTTTAATTAAATTATAAAGCCCATTACGAAAAATTTGAAGGATTTTAAGTTTTATTGGGTTTATTTTGCTAGGGATTTTTATGTTTAAGTATAATTAGGGTTAGCCACCTATTTAAAGGGCAATTATTCATCATAACAAAAAAAATCTATCTTTTAATAAAAATTACTATTATCTTGAGACTTGAGTAACCCTCAACTTATTCTCATTGACTTTGTCTAATCAAAGGCTTGCTAACCCTTTCTAGCACCCTTTTTATCACTCTAGGTTTCCGTTGCTTGCTCTTCAGAGGATTAGAGTTTTGATTCTGTACTGCCTTGGCTTTCTTGGGAACGATCTCAATCTTTTGTGGGTCTGCTTGGCTTGTTCCAAGCAGGTTTTCATCAATTTCCATGCTTTTTTCTATCATGTTTTTTTTCTATCAGGTTTTCATACAACGTTGAAATGTGGCAGAAGCATTACAGAGTCCAAATGGCATCATACAGAAAGCAAAAATACCATGCGGGCATGTAAAAATGATTTTCTCCTGATCTTCTGGGGCGATGGCAATCTGATTGTACCCCAAGTACCCATCCAGAAAATAGTAGAAATCATGCCCTGCTAGTCTGTCTAGCATCTGGTCAATGAATGGTATAGTTCTATCCATACTATATTATGTAGAGACATAAAAATGAATGTATTTTATATAATAAGATTATATTGGACATGACCAGATAAAATTGAAAATTTATAATAATTTCCATTAAATAAAAAACATCAATTTTATCATAATGATGGTCATATATGTGATGATCTTTGTTGATGGTGTTTTCAGGCACTATGTTATTTAAGCAGCACGACAAGGGTAAAAAAAATTAATTCACTTCTCAGTCAAGATTATTAATGCCGACCCGACCACTAAAGAGTCAACAGTAAGGGGCCGGGAACTTTACGGTTAGTGACCGAGCACTTGAGTTCAAGATGACCGGGCAATTATCAGGTCGACAGCAGCATTCTCAGTATAAAAGACTATTATGACCGACCACATGAAGACCGACCTCGTGAAAACCGAGCATAGGGCAAGACATGTTCGGGAAGATAAGGCATTCTATCCATACAAGATAAGATAATAAGTTATCCTACTTTCATGGGGTAAACTAGTAAGTCAATGTCCTAGTATGATAAAGGAAGTGAAGTTAGTTTTTGACTAGGAATCCTTATGGGAAAGGGAAATTGTTTCAACTAGGAAACCCTTGTAAAAGAATGAATCTGATTTCTGCACTATTATAAATATGAGGGCAGAGTATGCTTAAGGGGAGGAGAATAAGGAGAGAACCAATATCAGAATCATTATTATCAGACTTGTAAAAAACAAGAAGCAGAGCCAAGAAGCGTGTTTGAGTAATAAAAGTATCATCCTTTTTGTGCCCGTGGACGTAGGTCGGACCAAGATCCGCCGAACCACGTTAAATCTCCTTGTCGATTGGCGTATTATTTATCTTTTGCTAAGTTTGCCTTTGGTCCCCCATAACCAAACAAATTCACTATTGATGGAGGATTGTCTCGGGAGTAATATTCCCATATTGCCCTGAGACCAAAATCAGCAGTCAACAGTTGGCGCCGTCTGTGGGGAGCTCCAACAAAAATCAGTTCGCGTAGTAAGACGATGGCAGAAGGCGGAAATCACCAATCGTCGGGGAATCCGGCCACAGATTGGATGAAGGAGATAAAAGAAAGCATAAGGAATGACATGGAGGATAGTCAGGCCCTCCTAAAAACCATGATGGAACGACTGGAGAGAATGGAAGGGGGGAACCGCGAGAAGCCTGAAACAGGATCTAATCAAATCAGAGGAGAGATAGCAGATGGAAAGAGGGTTGTGGATACAAGTGAGGACGATGGACCTAGGAGGAGGGGGCCTTACGGGATAAAATCCATAGTTGTGGAAAAAGATTCACAAGCAGAGGACACATGGGAAGAAGAAGAAGAGAGACGTTCGATAGATTCCTCTTATGATAGTCTCCGCTACACTAGAAGAGGAGGCACAGAGTACGACGAGACAGTTCGGAAGATCCCAAAGCGTGAGGAACACCGCACCCGTGGCAACAGACATGAAGAAGATCGCAGAAGGCGACATGGCGGCCAAAATAGCGAGGTAAAATATTGGTTAAAGAAAGAGATGGCCAAGTGGGGGGCAAGCCTCAAAATATATACAGGAGACGCCCGGGATGACAATGAGGAATCCCCCCTCACAGAAGAAATAAAATCAGCAAAATTCCCGAAAAGGTTAAACATGCCGACCATGACGCCCTACAAAGGCCATACCGATCCAAAATCCCATATTGAGAGCTTTTGTACTATTGATGGAGGTCCAAGGAGTGAAAGGGGACGCTGTGTGCAAGGTATTCCCCCTAACCTTGGGTGGATCTGACATTCTATGGTATAGAAGTCTAGCCCCAGGGAGCATCGGTAGCTTTGCACAACTCAGAAAGTTGTTCGTACGGCACTTCAATGGGGCCTGCGTTCCTAAAAAGACAATCGGCTCGGAGCTGGAGTTCGTTCCGCCGAGGCCACTTCAACAATCGGCTCGGGGCTGGAGTCCGTTCCGTCGAGGCCTCTTCATCGGCTCGGGGCTGGATCTCGTTCCGCCGAGGCTGCTATACTATTCGACTCAGGGGTCGGGTTACGTCCCACCGAGTCGTGCTTATTGGCCTGGGGACGGAACATTCCCCCAGAACCAAATGTTTCTTTAGCTCGGGGTCCTCAGAATATTCAGGGACATACTTGATACATAGGATCCGTGAGAAGCACAGCACGGGAAGTGATGATACCCCCGTGGTGATTTCTTGCTCCAGTGTTACCGAACATAAGGAGGAATATGCCCTTAATGATTCGAAACACTCTCTGATCCTCACTTACCCGATGTAATGGATCCGTGAGAAAGCATAGCACGGAGAGAGATGATGCCCCTGTGACGATTGCTAGCTCCAGTGATGCCGGACCTAAGGAGGAATGTGCCCTTAGTATCTCGGACACTCTTTGATCCATTCATCATTTGGATCCGAGAGAGGCGCAGCACGGGGAGGCGTTGTGCCCCTGTAGCATGTGCCTGCTCCAGCGTGGTAAGGAGGAGCCCTCGCACAATACACAGGCTCCACAGCGATCCGACGTATAGAGGATGTGCCCTTACCATTTTAAACGCTCTCTGATCCAAATCCTGGTTCGCCGGGACACTGAATTGAAAGATTCAGAATTATGTTTTGGAGACCTCGGACAGGAAGCTGTTTTGAGGCATCCGTGTCGTGTTTATACTTGCGAAACGTTTTATTTTGGGATAAGCGATAAGTCGCCCCCGCCTGTTAATTTTATTTTCCAGAGATTTGTTTTTGTTTTTCACTGGTCTGGTAAGGGGACGCCCGTGCCAGATTTGGTAGGGTTTCAAAAGGTTGATTCACTTCCCTTCTGAATAAGTCCCACTTGATTAATCGGCTCATGGCTGGATTCGTTCCGCCGAGGCCACTTGATTAATCGGCTCGGGGCTGGATTCGTTTCACCGAGGCCACTTGATTAATCAGCTCGGGGTTGGATTCATTCCGCCGAGGCCGCTTGGTTAATCGACTCAAGGATGGATTCGTTCCGCCGAGGTCAGATGATTTCTTTCCGGCTCGGGTCTGCTCTTGTACCGCCGAGATCGATGTTTGTTTCAGCTCGGGGTCGGGTTACATCCCACCCAGTCGGCTCCTTCGGACGGGGGACGTAACATTCCCCCAGGTCCAAGTGCCTTTCTCAGCTCGGGGTCGGGGTACGTCCCAACGAGTCAGCCCTTCGGACTGGGGACGTAACATTCCCCCAGGTCCAAGTGCCTCTCTTCATTCGGGGTCGGGTTACGTCCCACCGAATCAGCCCTTCGGACTGGAGACGTAACATTCCCCCAGGTCCAAGTGCCTCTCTTCATTCAGGGTCGAGTTGCGTCCCACAGAGTCAGTCCTTCGAACTGGGGACGTAACAATCCCCTATGTCCGAGCATCTCTCACAGCTCGAGAGAGGATCACATGCCACCGAGCACATCATCGTTAGCTCAGAGGCAACATTTTCTCCTCACAATCAAGATTGGATCAGTCAGGGGTCAGGACCTCTAAATCTCTGGTACAGATATTACAGAGGAGGAGTCATTTTTAGTTTGGACAACAAGAGAAACTTCATCTCCTGATGGAACGACCCAAGTAAGCAATTTACTTTGAGGTGGAGAATCATTCTGAATAGGGTCAGCATCTCCAATAACCGAGGATATGAAGATAGAAACAGAAGACTTAGTTGATGGCGAAGGCAATTTCTCTGTGATTTCTGGAGCGACCACTAGCAAGGCGATCAGCACACCATCTTTATATAGTTCCCGGCACCAACTTGCATACTCGTTGGAACCGAGAACTAGGGGACAGATGTTGATGGTGTTTTCAGGCACTATGTTATTTAAGCAGCACGACAGGGGTAAAAAAGGTAATTCACTTCTCAGTCAAGATTATTAATGCCGACCCGACCACTAAAGAGTCAACAGTAAGGGGCCGGGAACTTTACGGTTAGTGACTGAGCACTTGAGTTCAAGATGACCGGGCAATTATCAGGTCGACACCAGCATTCTCAGTACAAAAGACTATTATGACCGACCACATGAAGACCGACCTTGTGAAAATCGAGCATAGGGCAAGACATGTTCGGGAAGATAAGGCATTCTATCCATACAAGATAAGATAATAAGTTATCATACTTTCATGGGGTAAACTAGTAAGTCAATGTCCTAGTATGATAAAGGAAGTGAAGGTAGTTTTTGACTAGGATTCCTTATGGGAAATGGAAATTGTTTCAACTAGGAAACCCTTGTAAAAGAAGGAATCTGATTTCTGCACTATTATAAATAGGAGGGTAGAGTATGCTTAAGGGGAGGAGAATAAGGAGAGAACTAATATCAGAATCATTATTATCAGACTTGTAAAAAACAAGAAGCAGAGCCAAAAAGCATGTTTGAGTAATAAAAGTATCATCCTTTTTGTGCCCGTGGACGTAGGTCGGACCAAGATCCGCCGAACCACGTTAAATCTCCTTGTCGGTTGGCTTATTATTTGTCTTTTGCTAAGTTTGCCTTTGGTCCCCCATAACCATACAAATTCATTATTGAGAGAGGGTTGTCTCGGGAGTAATATTCTCATATTGCCCTGAGACCAAAATCAGCCGTCACCAATATTAATTCATTGTATTTAGCAGACTCCTATATCATATTAATTTATTCTTTAATTTACTCGGTATGACTTTGTATTTATTACATTTCGTAAACCTTGTAATTTGGGAATGAGTTGAATGAATAGCTGGGAATGCTAACCTGATACAATAAAATCCGTTCATAAGATTCTCTTGTTTGTTAGTTCAGGACCTGAACGATTAGCGCGCAAATTCTTAAAAGTTATGAATTAATTGTTCACTTGAGAACTAATAGAAGTCAATGATAAAGATGTAATTGGAGAGGTTAACGGATTTTTTATACCTAGCTCCTTTACGAATCTGTTATGTAGGATCATTGCATAGATAATGACTATATCAATGGACGAATACTTTGAGTAATTAATTCTATAATTCTGATAGTGCAATTCTGGGTATTTAGTGGAGTTACTCCAGAATTAATAATTTTGTTTGATTAATAAAAGAGTTTATAATTAATCGACGGAATTATTGGAGCTTAGAATTATAGTTCCATCGGTCCACTCGTCGTCTTCTATCACTGTTCGAACGATTATAATTGCGAAGAAAAATAGTTGAGTTATATAAAATAATTATGAATTATTTTACACTCTAATTATTCCATATAACTCTTGTTTGGAAATTATGACAAAGGTTGTCCTAATATATTTATCAATAGATAATGTATCTATTTATTATGAAAATTAATATTTGATTAATTACATTTTAATTTAATGAGATAATATTTTTAAAAGTTGAAAACTTTGAAAATTATTTTTTTAATGAATTATCTTTGAAAATCAAAATTAATAATATCCTTAATGGATTTGCTTGATAACAATTTGATATTGATCGAAAGTTGATCAAGAGAAACAAATCCTTTTAAAAATGAAAAATATGAGCTGTGTTGTATTTAATTTAAATCACTTTTTGATCAAAATTCGAAAAAGCAACAACAACGAAAAACGTTGGTGGTGCTGGAAAAAGAAAATAAAAGGAAAAAGTTTTCTTTTATTTTTCTAAGTTTGGTTTTGAGAAAATCAAAAAGAAAATAGCTCCCAAAATTCGTCTCATGTGCTGAGTACACGAATCCTTCAATAAATTAGAGTGTTCTTCGTAATTATTTTCACGCCCACACATGCTGTTGGAGGTGAGGAGATAAGTCGAGGAAGATCGTGGTTCAAAGAATCGTGATTTATAGAGATCCAGATCTACAGGTATATTTTTTATTTAAGTTCTAAATATTTATGTTATTAATGTACTAGAAAAATACGGATCCAGTTTTTATTGTTTAAAAATAATTTTTTTTCTGTTACTGAACATGATTTCCACTGCGCATCAACTTTGAAAACCAACATATGATTTGACATTAATATGTCAATATTGCATTCCCAAATAAGCCTTGGACATATATAAAATGGATTGTCAATATAAGCACATTTTATATGTTATTTTTAGCACCAATGGAGACCCATGAATTTCCTCCAAAATTCTCCCTAGTTCTTACTTTGGTTAAGAGCTCTGAGATTCCATATTTGTGTACGAGAGACCTAGACTCCAACACTTGTGTGTTAAAAATAAAGCCAAGAAACCTAAATCCCAAATATTATTACCTTTGGACTAACATCCATCAAGGTAATAGTATTACACAATGTAGATTTAATACTTGTTTAGATCACCAATAGAGGGCAAATTTCTTGATCCTACAAGAAATTTTCCCCATTGCCTCGATTTCCTCCTTATCCAATGAATGTTCATTCACAGCAGCAAGAAAGAGTATGATCAATGTGCTCTAACAAGTCTTAGGCAACACAACCTAGTGTGATCAATGTGCTCCATGACCTTAACATTTCAAAGTTGAGCTTGTCTAGAGGTTGTCACACCCATCCCCTTAGGTAGGGTAGGGGTGACATGAAGTCGTGAAACAGACAAACTTTCCACTGTAAAACTAATTCTCTAAATATAATTCTAAAACATAATTGTTGGGGGTTTTGGCGGCGGAAGAGTGATTTTGGGCAAAAGTATTTTTTGAACATTTTGAAAATTTTCCAAACAAAATTAGCTAATATCATATACCTATAATCCATTCGTATTTAACTTAAATATATTATTCGTTATCAAGTAACGATATAATAAATTACAAAACACGGTAAAAACTTTATGAATTTTTTTTCAAAAAATACTACACAAAATGGATAACCGGCCAAACCGCTCAACCAAAAACGGAGCGGGGCTGACCCAATCACTTTAGCAATGACCAGTCATCCCATGGCCTGACCGAACAGTGAACAATTCATTGTTTGATTAGTTTTCACGTAATAACGCCGTTTTTCACCGTTTTCGCGTATTTTTGCCAGGGAATAATTTTCAAAATTTATTTTTGCATCAAATAAAAATAAAAACACAGCCAACTATCACATATAGCTTTAAATGAATTAATTTCATATCTAAGGCAATTTATTAAATTAATTCAATTTTCATGTAATTTTCAATTTCTCAGCAAATTAATCAAAAATAATTTACACCAAATTAGAATCATTACAATAGAAATAACTATGAACAATTGTAGGCATAATAAGAGTGGTTACTACACTCTAAAATGGAAAATCATAATTTTTAAATTTAATTCAACAACTAATTAAAAAATAATACAGGCTACACATTAGGCTTCAAAAAGAAATTTAATTATTATTTCACAAATGTGCTAAGTTAAGATGATTAATGAAACTGCAAGTGCAAAATGATTAATCTTCATTCTATTAAATGTACAATTTTTATTATTCATGTAACATCCCCAATCCGGGAGATGCTACCGGCAAGGTGTTGGATAATTATGACCCATAGCGTCACTATTTGTACAGATCACGGTGTTGTTGTACAAATTAACTATGTGACAAAGGAGATGGCACTCTTATCATTTGAGATTAGATCACCTAGATATATAAATGATAGGAGGTCCTTGTGATTTGTTCCTGGATTGAGAATGATATGAGATAGTATCAATCCACGAAGGATAAATCATTAAATATCCATGGTCAGAGCATTATCGAGATTGGACATCGATGAATGCGTAAAAGACTAGTATTACACTTGTGCGCGTTGTGAGGACACAACGACATAGTTCTCATATATTTGGGTATGGGATACTCATGCAAGTGTAATAGGAGGTTGTGTTTCACCGATGATACGGGAAACAGCTTCGCTCTGGATTGACCCCCTCGGAATTCCATTGGTAGTATGACTATGTGTCTATGGAAGTCCGAAATCAGGGTAGGTGTATTTGGTCTTAACCTGAGACTTGCACCGCTAATACTTGCGACAAGCAATATACTTTGGTTGCGGTCGTCCAGGGCTTTAACATGTTTTGTGTATGCCAATTCTCGGTATATTGAGAATCGTAGTGTGTTGGGTGTGATGTCAAGACGGAAGTGTCACTCCAGTTATATGCAGTTGATGATCGCGCAGATATAGAGAACTGGTTCTCTAAAAAGGTTGCAACCGTCAGGATAATATGACTTGGTCATGATTATCCGATATTAAAGAGACTAGTTGCTCGTAATCTGATATATGCTTCGTACGGGGCAGATATTGTACCAGCCCCAGGCCTTGCATGTGATCATCTGATACTGGACAGAAATACGCAATACCACGTATACTACGCCTGATATAGATCCTTTATTCCTGTAAGGATATTTCCGGAGAATTGGGAAGGCATGGCGCTTTGCTAGAAGCCAACGTTTTCTTGTAAATCAGTATAAACGTAGTACGAGGTACTTACGTGTTCGGATAGTCCGACGACCGAATTTACTGCCAACATATCCGGGGATCTCATGGGTTGCTTCCCAAAGATTCACCGATGACGTATGACTCGCACTTTTAATTAATCTAGGATTAATAAGATGAGAGAAAAAATTAATCTGGGATTAATTGCGGAGATATTTTATCTGGGATAAAATGTGAATTAAAGAGAGATAAGGATTAATTTGGAATTAATCGATTAATTAATATATTTGATATATTAAACGAAATTGGATTTCGACGCGGAATTAAAATTAGATTTTAATTCTGGCGAACGAGTTAATTTAGAATTAATTCGTTAGTGACGTGAATAGTGATTTCCCTAGGCGTAATCATTTAATTACGTCATAACGGAAAATTCGTTAATTTGGAATTAGCGAACCCGAGCCCGGGATTATTTGCGAGCGCATTCGCATTTCGAATGCGAGTGCGACACGTAAGTCAAATCAAGCGTCAAATCATTAGTCGCATCAAGCGTCAAATCACTTGTCACTTTGAGTGATGTGACTTGACAACTTGTGATTGATGTGATTGAGTGATGTGTGTGGTTGACATTTGTGGGCATTAATTACCTTGACTTTTGGAACCAAAATTGGTATATGATTTTAGAAATTGAATTACCAAAAACACTTAACACATTTAACTCTTCTCTCTCTCCATTCTCTTCATCATTCTCGCCCAAGAGGGCTGTTCTTGTTCTGGTTTTTGCGAAACCAATGAGCCAAAAGTGCTTGATTTTGTGGTAAAATCAAGAGAGCTAGCACTCCGAGAGACATGCGAAGGTGATAGGGAAGTCCACCCATGAGCCGGGAAACATTTGACGAAGGTTGGAGCTTGTTCAAAGACCTCCAATGGCTGAAAATGAGGAGCAAAATGCAGCCCACTGCCGCACAAACCAGTGAGCAGATTTTCAATTTTTGTTGCCTCCCGCGTCGCTCAACCGCTAAATGTGAGTATTACGCGACTTCCTCGAATGTATTCACACATGTTCATGCTTGATTATTGATCTTGGGATGCTTAGAATCTCCAACAATGGTATCAGAGAGCATGGTTAAAAACATGAAAAAGTTTAGGGTTAAAATTTAGGTAAATTGATTTTGAGCATGTTTAAATGAAATTGGATGATTTTGTATGCTTAATTGATGTTGAATTGAAGATTGATTGGATAAATTTCAAGAAAATTGGATTGGATCATTTTTCCCCAATTTGTTGAGGCTTGGCCGAATGTGGTGCCCTAAATGTTGTCTTGGAATTTTTGATTTTTGATCATTGGATGTGTTGGAAATCATTCGGGAATATGATTGAATGTCGATTGTGGAATTTAATTGGATTGAAACCAAATCGGACAAGATTCCCCAAATTGCCGAGAGCATAAAGCATGTAATTGAGTTTGATTTTTGATTAAATTGTATTGGCCATGATTTAATGATGAGGAGCAGGATTAATTAGGCTAATTGATGTTTTAGGAATTTTAATTGGATAATTAATTGTGTAATGCACTTTAGGTAATTAAATTGGGAATTTGGAATTTGGCAATTTAATTGAATTGGGCTAATTTTGGAAATTGGGCTTGTTGTGTTGTAAATGGGATTATTGGGCTTTGTTGTACAAAGTTGGGTTTAGACAAAATTGGTTGGATCCAATTAGGCTGAAAATCGCATCCATAAAGCCCAAATGCGACAAATGGACCTTTAAAGTTTAATTGGGCCTAATGGGCCAAGATTGATTTCTAGGCTAATGGGGTAACTCCCGGATTGGACTTTGGTTATTGGGTTCGACCCGAGTTGACCAAAAGTCCACGCCTTAAGAAATTAATTAAAAGCCCATTGGACTTTAATTAAATTGACGTTGGACGTTAATCGGGCTTTGAGACCCGTAGCGATTAAATTTGGAATTTAAGTCGTAAAAGTTCGTTAATAAAGTGTAGTATTTAATTTGGAATTAAATAGTGAATTAGAATTAAATACAAATTGAATTGGATTTAATTTTGTAGTTTAATTTAATTCGAGAATTCGTACTTTGAGTACTTATTCGCAAAAACGAGTTTGACTCGAGCAAAATCAAATCGTTGATTGAACACTGGATACTAACTAATTATCAGATTAATTAATTTGATTAGAGTGATTGATAACATGCTTGTGTGAATACATGGTTGCGATGCATGAATAATGTATATCGGATGGATATTAGATGGGTGGGACAATTTTAGAAATTGTTGTAATAAATTTGATTTATTAATTGGACCTGCGTGTCCAGCCTTATACCTCCATATTCTTTGTATTCTATTCTCACCTATTCCCCTCAATGTAAATGAGGTTTCTTTAGAAGTGTAGTGTAACGGGTAGAAGTAAATACATGTGCTAGCGGGAGAGAGAAATAGAGAGATTTGATCTAGGATCAATGTGTAAAGTATCAATCCGCATATCATTATTATTTATTTATACGCGCTTTATTATGTGTTTAGAATGCATGTTTAAGGGTGTATGATGATGAGACCTTAACAAAGATAATAAATTGGTTGCCAATTTGCACACGAAAAACCCTCAGAAAATATTAAGCGTCTTTCTTCCATTGAGTGATTCTCACTCAAGATCTAAGACGGTATTGGTTTGTTGGCCAAAGTCAAGGCCTTTGTCCGTCGAGGATGTGTTTGAATCACGAATGATTTATTCTATATTGGTGTCTTGTCGAAGTTGTGGTTTGTTGGCCAAAGTCAAGACCATTTCTTGTCCATCGACATTGATTACAAAGCTTTCCATGGTCAATGGGTCGCGCTTAACTGGGATCACTAAGTTTATTGTGCCAAAGCCAAGGCTTAGTTGATTCAGAGGAAAAAGGTTAGGTAATACATTGGATGTATTGGCATATATAAGATATATGTTTCAGACTTGGATGTCCCCCTACTGGATCTAGGAATTGGATTGGATCCAATCGATCTTAGAGATCTACCTAGTTAATTATCATACAATTTGTTGGCCAAAGTAAAGATTGTGTGATATTTAACGGGATCCTAGCCCACTAGGAAACACGGTTTCCCGAGTACTCGACAGAGGGTTAGAGGTTTGCCGAAAAATAGTGGGAGGCAAGAATTAAATTTGCAATATTCGTTTAATTACTTGCCATACGCGCTAAAACAAATATCATTCGTCGTTATAAATTAAATGTTAGTTGGACTAATATTTAAAATGTTGTTTTAATAAATAGTTGGACTATATTCAAACTATTCATTTATAGTTGATTTTATAATTGGATTATAGTAATCAATATAATTGATTTAATCTATTAAATTATAGTTGATTAAATAGTTAGACTATTGTAATCATTATAATAAATAGTACTGAAATCGTTGATTAAATAGTTGGACTATTAAAATCAAGATAAAATTGAAAGATTGACATTTAAAACATAATCCTGGGGAAAATGTATTTAAATGGTTTAATTTTCAAAATGGGAATAAAATTTCAGGATGGTCCTGGAAAAATAATAAGTTACTTTATTTGATAAAATAACATATTAGGCCTAAGCCCGGAGTTAAGCAAATAGTCGAGCATAATCTTTGGAAGATTTATGTAATGATAACTTTAATGCTTAATCCATTAAGCTTGTCATAGTAGACTCCTTAATTTCTGAATCAGAACTAAGGATTAGATCCTTAAAGTATGATAAAGAAATTGAAGGATCTTCATAAATCTATACTTAGGTTTTAGAAGTACTAAAATTACAATTAATAACTCTTGGAGAGTTAATGACTATTCTCGAGGAGATAAAGTCAAAGTTTGCAATAAGGCAAGTAGCGCTAGTCGCACCTTACTTCGATATTCTAGAAGGCCAAGGCTTGGCCAAAGGCTTCTGGAATATGAAAAGGGCAAAGGCAAAATCATTATAATCTTCTAAGAAAATAAATGACATATCCCAAAATGTCTGCCTAAATGTGGCAAACGGGATCGCGGAAGTGTGACTGCCGTTTGGACAAAGCAGACATGAAGGAATTGAAGACGAGCAAGGCTCTGACTTCAAATATGTTTGTCATAAATATATTCACTACTAGTATTAAAATTGGATTTTAGATACTTAGTGTGATATATATATATATATACTGATGTTCAGAATCTGCTATGAGCAGGATTATGAAACTGTTATAATGTAACTAGTTTGACTAGAAACATTATCTTTTATCAGTGTTTAACCCGCTGCGGGTGAACCTTTATATTCTAGAACACTAAAGTGTTTCATTATATAAAGATGATATTGAGATATACACATTAGATGTGAATAACATAATTTATATTTTGAATATAAATAAATCTCAAACGTATAACATGACAACAAATAGCTCAAACTGATTTGATCAGATGAAAATTAATTATGGCATTGTTGTCTGGGACACAATAAAACAAGACTCGTATATCCACACTTTCGAAGAGTGGGTACTTGGACACGTTTGATTCCAATCAAATAAAGTCTACGAATCTAGTTTATTGGGCAAAGTGCCTAAAACACTATTTACTTGGTAAAAGTGTAAAAGCCACCTATCTGTTAGCCCTATTTCATAGTGAAGCAAGTGGGCCCATGTCTAGCTAGGCTGGAGGTGGATATGAATATTTCGTGACCTTTACGGATGTGGCATCGCGTTATGGTTATATGTTTCTTTTGAAGAACACAAATCAGAAACTTTTAAGTTTCGACACGAAATAGACAAACAGATCGGCTATAGTATTAAACTGTCACGGTAAGACCGTAATGGAAAATACTTAAGCAATAAGTTTCTAGTATACCTGAAAGATTATAGTATTCTTTCAATGAGGACTCCTCCCGGAACACGTCAAAGTGACGGTGTGTCCGAATGGATAAACCAAATTTTATTGGACATGATAAGGTTAATCATGAGTCGCTCTGAGCTACCATTTCCTTCAACGGATAAGCTTTGACAGTGCAGAACTTATTTAGAATAAGGTTCCATAATAATCTGTTTGACAGATATCATACTAGATATGAACAGGAAAAGAAACCGGGTTTCTCATTCCTGAATATTTGGGGATGCTAGGCATATGTTTGGATGATACCAAACTAAAACTCAAATTGGATAAGTGCCAATTGTAGGTTATCCTATTGATACCCAAGTATAGTACTTATACAACTCACAAAGAGAACAATTAGATTGTTGCTCACCATGCCGTTTTCCTAAGTGGAATACCTATATGCAGTGGTAAGTGGGAGGATAGTATAACTCGATGAAAATCAGAGTAATACTATTTCCAGGCACAAATCTTAATGGAACATAAATAGTTCATCAATGATGAAACTATTACAATTAATCTTCGAATACACAAGAACCGCGTATGTCGGAGAGAGTCAGAAAACAACCTGGGGTATGGGTTTCTGATCTCACCTCATAAAGATGTCTATCTTATTGAGGAATACCAACTGACTACGTATGAGGAAGTGATACAAGGTATCGACTCCCTATTATGGCAAAGTGCCATGACATCCGAAATGGATTCCATGTATATCAAAAAGTTTGAATACTAGTTGATGTACCGCAAGGCATTGTGCCTATTGGTACTATAAGTCTTCAAGGAAGACATACATGGATGGCAACAAACCAAAGTACTAAGCTAGGCTTGTAGCGGAAAGGTATCGTTATCAACATTGTGTTGACTACGATTCAACCTTTTACCGGTTGCCACGGTAAATCCATTTGGAAAATGCTTGCTAATGCTGCATGTTTCATTTATGAAATATGTCAGCTGAACTGGAAAATCACTTTTCGGAAAAGGAAACCTTTCGGAGGATGTTTAAAACATCCTGTCGGTTTTGTCGAACCAAAACTAGCAAACAAGGTTTGTGGGTTATTCGACCCATGTTTGGATTGAAGCAAGCATAGGTTCTTGGAATTATCGTTTTGATGTAATCATAATGGTTTCTGATTTAATTCAAAACGAAAGGATTCTTGTGTATATAAGAGGGTTAGTGGGAGCGCAATGATAGTGGTTGTCCTATATAGAATAATGATAACATATGTCATTTCTTGGAAATGATAACCCATAAAACAATCGGTGAAAGCTTGGCTTTCGTGAAAACTCTCCGAGAAATCCGTACATTGAAAAATGTACATAACCTGGTGTCTCATACGCTTTGAGCATATGGATTCACAAACAGGCCAATCCAAGTGATAGTCACTGGATTGATGTTAAGAACATCCGTTAGTATCTTAGAGAACTAAAGATGCTGCCTTAATCTATGGAGATGGAGAACTTGAAGTGACTGGGATCACTACTGCAAGTTTCCTAACCGATAAAGATGACTAAAAGTCGCAAACGGTACTATACAGTTTGAATAACGAAACAGTGAGCTGGAAATCTTCCAAGCAAGATACTGTTACCGAATAAACAACAAATGCGGGATATTACTGCAGCTGAGGCATCAATAGAAGCCATTTGTGTCGATAACAAATCTAATTAGATTAGATATAATTCTGTTAGCTGCTGAGCTAGGCGTCACCACAGGCTAAAGAATTAATGGTCACATCAACGATCCAGATATATACTTCGATATTCATCTGATTCATTCGGATCATACATCGTGGCGATGTGATGATCGAATAAATTGCATCAGATGATAATCATGTAAATCCGCTGACGAAAGCCTTTTTCTCAGCAATTTGAGCCAACCGTACATAGTTCGGGTGTAAGACACTCGAGTGACTGGCTATAGGCCAAGTGGGAGATTGTTGGACAATTATGACCCATAGCGTCACTATTTGTACAGATCACGGTGCTGTTGTACAAATTAACTATGTGATAAAGAGATTGCACTCTTATCATTTGTGATTAGATCACCTAGATATATAAATGATAGGTGGTCCCTGTGATTTGTTCCTGGATTGAGAATGATATGAGACAATATCAATCCACGAAGGATAAATCATTAAATATCTCTGGTCAGAGCATTGTCAAGATTGGACATCGATGAATGCGTAAAAGACTAGTATTACACTTGTGCGCGTTGTGAGGACACAACGGCATATTTCTCATATATTTAGGTATAAGATACTCATGCAAGTGTAATAGGAGGTTGTGTTTCACCGATGGTACGGGAAACAGCTTCGCTTTGGATAGACCCCCTCAGAATTCCATTGGTAGTATGACTATGTGTCTATGGAAGTCCAAAATCAGGGTAGGTGTATTTGGTCTTAACCTGAGACTTGCACCGCTAATACTTGCGACAATCAATATACTTTGGTTGCGGTCGTCCAGGGCTTTAACAGGTTCTGTCTACGCCAATGCTGGGTATATTGAGAATCGTAGTGTGTTGGGTGTGATGTCAAGATGAAAGTGTCACTCCAGTCATATGGAGTTGATGATCGTGCAGGGATACAGAATTGGTTCTCTAAAAAGGTTACAACCATCGGGATAATATGACTTGGTCATGATTATCCGATATTAAAGAGACTAGTTGCTCGTAATCCGATATATGCTTCGTATGGGGAAGACACTGTACCAGCCCCAGACCTTGCATGTGATCATCTGATACTGGACAGAAATATGCAATACCACGTATACTACGCCTTATATAGATCCTTTATTCCTGTAATGATATTTCCTGAGAATTGGGAAGGCATGGCGCTTTGCTAGAAGCCAACCTTGTCTTGTAAATCGGTATAAACGTAGTACGAGGTACTTACGTGTTCGGATAGTCTGAAGACCGAATTTACTGCCAACATATCCGGGGATCTCATGGGTCGCTTCCCAAAGATTCACAGATGACGTATGACTCGCACTTTTAATTAATCTGGGATTAATAAGATGAGAGAGAAAATTAATTTGGGATTAATTACAGAGATATTTTATCTGGGATAAAATGTCAATTAAAGAGATATAACTATTAATTTGGAATTAATCGATTAATTAATATATTTGATATATTAAACGAAATTGGATTTCGACGCGGAATTAAAATTAGATTTTAATTCGGGCGAACGAGTTAATTTAGAATTAATTCGTTAGCAATGTGAATAGTGATTTCGCTAGGCGTAATCATTTAATTACGTCGCAACGGAAAATTTGTTAATTTGGAATTAGCGAACCCGAGCCCGGGATTATTTGCGAGTGCATTCGCATTTCGAATGCGAGTGCGGCAGTAATTCAAATCAAGCGTCAAATCATTAGTCGCATCAAGCGTCAAATCACTTGTCACTTTGAGTGATGTGACTTGACAACTTGTGATTGATGTGATGAGTGATGTGTGTGGTTGGCATTTGTGGGCATTAATTGCCTTGACCTTTGGAACCAAAATTGGTATATGATTTTAGAAATTGAATTACCAAAAACACTTAACACATTTAACTCTTCTCTCTCTCCATTCTCTTCATCATTCTCACCCAAGAAGGCTGTTCTTGTTCTGGTTTTTGCGAAACCAGTGAGCAAAAAGGGAAGCCAAAAGTACTTGATTTTGTGGCAAAATCAAGAGAGCTAGCACTCCGAGAGACATGCGAAGGTGAAAGGGAAGTCCACCCATGAGCCGGGAAACATTTGACGAAGCTTGGAGCTTGTTCAAGGACCTCCAATGGCCGAAAATGAGGAGCAAAATGCAACCCAGTGCCGCAAAACCAGTGAGCAGATTTTCAATTTTGTTGCCTCCCGCTTCGCTCAACCGCTCGATGTGAGTATTCCGCGACTTCCTCAAATGTATTCACACATGTTAATGCTTGATTATTGATCTTGGGATGCTTAGAATCTCCAACACAAGGAATATGTCGTACTATCCCATTGAGCCTTTTACTTCCTAGCTATGAACAACACTGGTACTCTTTTCGAATATAATCTCATATATGGGATCATTGTCCAAATCCATGACATGGAAAGTAAATTAATAACCACACAAATAAACACTAAATATCACTTATCTTAACAACTCTGTACATGACTTTATTATACAAATATCTGAAACTGGACTTTACTTGACTTGGCTGAACTCTATCTCTGACCTAACCTGGTGGACTGAACACCTTAGTGACTGCCATCAATATCCATTCTCCTGAGCTCGTCCTCTGGGTACACCTGTAAAACAAAAAAACTGGGAGTGGGGGAGTTAGATCGTTTGAACGATCTAAGTGAGTTGACTGGTTAAATCTGAAACTGAAATACTTATTTGTAATCCCATAGTTCTGAAGCCGAAAATCACTTTAAGAAACCTAATTCTTCTGAAAACTCTTTTCAGTTGGAAAACTCTGAATGCTTTCTGTAAAACTGAGCTTTCTTGAAAATTCTTTCATTACCCTTATCTATTTCAAAAATCATGTCTCTAGAAAACTTATCTCTTAAAATTCATTTCTGAAACATATGTTTTCTGAAAATCTTTTTATGCAAATATGTCTCTGAAAATTATCACTGAAATATATGTTTTCTGAAAAACCTGACACATGAGGGCGTTACGTATCGCCATCCCCCAAAGCATGCCATTACATGTCCCTAAAACTAGGGTCTATGGGCGTTATGTATCGATGTCCCCACATCCCTTAATCTGGTGGTCTTGGGGCGTTACATATCGCCATCCCCAAGCCACAAATCTGGAGCTGGGGTGCAGATCTATGCTACCCTCCACAGACTTTGTATCTAAGATCTAAGGGCATCTGTCATCCCTAGTCCTAAACTTTGTGTGCACATGGTGTCTGAATCCGTCAATTCCATATCTGAATCAAGTTACATACTGAGGTGGGTTTTTCCCCATGCCTCGAAATCACTGAAATTATACTTTTGAAATCATCTCTTTTCTAAATCATTTCTCAAAACATTCTTCATCAAAATAATTTGAGAGTAAATTTGGCTAGAGGCCTAAATGCGGAAAAGTAAATCTGATATTTTAAACAACCTAATGTAAAAAGATCAACTTAAGGAAAGAGTGTCCACTCACCGATTTGGAGTCCGCTAACATTACTCACCTCGCCAAAGGAATTTGTGGTTCATGCGATAAAATTTTATAGGTAACTTAATTAGAATACAAATCATGGAATGTACTTCAAAATTATCATCATTATATGACATCCTACGTTTTGACATGATAAATTACGTGTATATAAGATGATACGAAACTCTAAGGGTGGCTTCTAACATCTTAGGTTGCAATTGGAAGGGTTAAATCTAATTCTGGAAATTAATATCGCATCGCGATGCTATACGCTACGCGTCTCGACGCCCACTGGGCATAACTGAAACATAGAGTAAATTTTTTATCCGCGTCGCGACGTCCATGAAGACAGAACTGAGGAAGAGGGAATTTCCAGTTCTACGTCGTGACTCGCTACTCGAGCATCGCAACGTCCTTATATCTATATACAAAAAGAGAGCATTCGTATGCTCGACGTCGCGACGTTAGACCATACGCGTCCTGACGCGAGCTTGAAATCAGGGCCAAAAACCAATTCCCCATGCTCACTGCCCCAAGGCTACTCCAACACTCCCACGCTATAACCTTCATATGAGCACATATCTAACTACAATATGTATACTCAAGATGTATATTCAATCCCCAACTTCTATATACCAATTGATTAACAACAATGCACAAGAAATACATTCAATCCCCCAACACATTCACACACACAAAAGCCTCAATTAATGTTAATACTATCATGATACTTTCCAAAATGCATGCTAATAACTCAATCAAAGCCAATTAAGCAATTCCAAATCCTAGGATTTATAAGGTGCGGATTTGGGGCTTTATATTCTTTGCTCAAAGTTGAACATTGAGAAGATAGAAGGAGAAATGAAGCTTACTGGACCAAGCAAACTTGATAACTCATCACCATTTCTTCATTATTTCCATGAAGTGGAGAAAATTTTGAAGATTTTCTCCTTAACCCAAGCTCACGTTTTTTACTTCTAAAGGGATGAATGAATAGTTCCTTATTTATAGGCAATGTGGCTGATTTTGTGATAAAAGTAGTGGTTGAGATTTTGCAACATCACTCATTTCTAGTCTATTCTCGAATTTACTGTAGCATTTATGAAAATCATGATTTTAGACCTACTTCGGGTTCGAATATGGAAATATGTACAACATGAAAATTGTAGGTCTTGGTTTGAGCTTTCCGATGATATAAAGTTCATAAAAATTGGAGACTGTATGAAAACGTTATACCCCAAAAACTAAGAGTTATTTCGAAAAGAACGTAAGCTAAGTTCCGCATCGGAACTATAAGGAATTTGCCGAATGTCCCAAAAGTCATCTCATGAGCACGTACTTATTTAAATATGATTTCCATCATGCATTATGCCATCCAATTTCGAACCCGAAGCAGTAAATAATTTGCCAAATGTCCCAAGCCACAAATCTGGAGCAGGGGGTGCGGATCTATGCTACCCTCCAGACTCTGTATCTAAGATCTAGGGGCATCTGTCATCCCTAGTCCTGAACAATATGTGCATACAGTGTCTGAATCCATCAATTCCATATATGAGTCAAGTTACATACTGATGTGGGTTTTTCTCCCATGCCTCGAAATCACTGAAATCGTACTTTTGAAATCATCTATTTTCTAAATAATTTCTCAAAGCATTCTTCATCAAAATAATTTGAGAGTAAATTTGGAAAACCCTAATTACGGAAAAGTAAATCTGATATTTTAAACAACATAGTGTAAAAAGATCAACTTAAGGAAAGAGTTTCCAATCACAAATTTGAAGTCTGCTAGCATTACTTCACCTTGCCGAAGGAATTTGTGGTTCCTGCGATAACCTTTTATAGGTAACTTAATTAGAATACAAATCATGGAATGTACTTCGAAATCAACCACCTTGACTCTAAATAAGGCACTACTCATTCATCTCTTTAGAAGTAAAAAATGTGAGCTTGGGTTAAGGAGAAAATCTTCAAAATTTTCTCCACTTCCATGGAAATAATGAAGGAACGGTGATGAGTTCTCAAGTTTTCTTGGTCCAATAAGCTTTATTTCTCCTTCTATCTTCTCAAATTTTAATTTGAACAAAGAATATAAAGCCCTAAATCCGCACCTTATAAACCATAGGATTTGGAATTACTGAATTGGCTTTGATTGAGTTATTAGCATGCATTTTGGAAAGTATCACGATAGTATTAACATGGATTGAGGCTTTTGCGTGTGTGAATGTGTTGGGGGGGATTGAATATATTTCGTATGTATTGATGTTGATCAATTGGTATATAGAAGTTGAGGATTGAATATACCTAATGAGTATACATATTATAGTTAGAGAAGTGCTCATATTAAAATTATAGTGTGGGAGTGTTGGAGTAGTCTTGGGGCAGTGAGCATGGAGAATTAGTTTTTGGCCCCAATTTCAAGCTCGCGTTGTGACGCGTATGGTCTGGCGTCACGACGTCAAACATACGAATGCTCTCTATTTAGATTTGGAAATGAGGACGTCGCGACGCTCGAGTAGCTAGTCGCGACGCAAAACTGGAATTTCCCTCTACCTCGGTTCTATCTTCATGGACGTCATGACGCATAACGTCCAGCATCACGACGTGGATAAAAAATTTTCTCTCTGTTTCAGTTCTACCCAGTGGACGTCGTGATGCATAGCGTATAGCGTTGTGACGCGAGACTAATTTCCAGAATCAGATTTAACCATTCCAATTGCAACCTAAGATGTTAGAGGCCACCATTGGAGTTTCTTATCATCTTGTATACACGTAATTTATCATGTCACAAACGTAGGATATCATATAGCGATGATAATTTTGAGGTATATTCCATGACTTATACTCTAATTAAGTTACCGATAAAAGGTTATCGCAGGAACCATAAATTCCTTCGGTGAGGTGAAGTAATGCTAACAGCCTCTAAATCTGTGAGTGAACACTCTTTCTTTAAGTTGATTGATGAGTGGTAAATGTATCACTATTTCTCACTCATTTTACCTTATATTTTGTATAGTTTCTTGAGTTTTGTGAATATTTTGATGTGTTTTATGTTATTTTGTAGATAAATAAAGTTTCAGGACTCACTGGAGGTGATTTGGGACCAAAACAGTGAAAAAGAACACAAAATGGCAAAATGGTCATTTGAGAAGTTTGACTTTGCTAACGTGCGTCGTGCCACGTGTCACCATCACAGCCGATCTGCTAACGTGCGCCGTGCCACATGTCATCATCCTATGGTGCCGACAATCGCCATCACCACGCGTCACTCCACGTGTCAGCCATGTCATCATCCACATCACCAGTTGACCGAGTAAACGTGCCACGTCACCGACACGTCATCATCAGCCAATCATGAAGTACCACGTTTCGCAATCCTACGGTGCCGGCAATCATTTTTGCCATGTCATCGCCACATCAGTGCCACGTCAGCATAATCATTGAGTTGCCAGCCGCCTTGCCATGTGTCACCTTATCACCTTATCCGAAATGCCACATGGCAGATAAGAATCTGGAGCCGATGAATCAGCGCTTGACACGTCAGTGCGTCGCGATGAAAGAAGAAACTTGCGCGTCGCGACGGGTGGGGCTTATTGACGCCTATAAATAGAGCTCGAAATTTCAGTTTCAGATGTACCTTCCTCTCTGAATTCTCTGATGTAAATAGAAAGTTTTATATCTAGTTTTCTTTAAATTTTAGTTTTGTAATTAATTTTAATTACGTTATGTAATAATAATAATTTACTTTCTTTACTTTTTCAGTTTTTCAGTTTTTACTATTCAATATTAGGAGGTAAATTCCCCCTCCTATGGTGAAAGATAAAACTTTTATTACTGCTATTTAGATTAATCTCCCTGAAATATAATATATTCACTATTTAAAATTTGACTTAATGAAGATACCGCTATATTGGTCGGTTGGTAATTCATTTTAAACTGGTTTAAACCTGACTAAGTAAGGATACAGCCAGATTGGTCGGTTGGTAATTAAATATTCTTACCGCCTATATGGCAGGTTCATGGACAAATTTTGATACCGCCTTTATGGCTGGTCGGACTTAATTTGACTTAATCAGGTTACCGCCTATATGGGTGGTTGGTAAAATCATCACAAGTTAATATATTATATTAAGGGAGATATCTAAATTAGTACTGATAAAAGTGGATCCTTTTACTCTAGCATTTTCTTTTATTGTAATTTTCTTTATTTACTTTCCAGCATTTTACTTTATGTTTTTTACTTTTAAGTCTTTACTAGCCCTAGTTATGCGTCGTAACTAAGTTAGTTATCTAGGGTTGTGATGAATTTTAATATCACCGGTTTATAAGGGGTTATTTTGTAGTTTGGGTAATTTAAAGGTTTACTTATTAAGTCTTAAGCTTAATGCGTCTTGTTAACTAGCCACTAATAAGATTGATCTGGCAAATCTAAAATAAACTTGACAAAGGAATTTTAGGTTTCAGCCTTAGACTTAGTAGCCCACGATCTTCCTTGAGGATAAGTAACCCTTTAATAGATTTCCTTACAGGATAGACATATACATGTCGGGCGGGGGTAACCTTTATTGGAACTTAATCTTAATGAATCCAGGTAATTTGGTTGACATAGACATATGGTTCAATTGGGTTAAACTGGGTATTTGCGTCTGACCATCGACAGAGGCTTTCGCATAATTTCGTGTTCCAAGTTAGTAAACCGATATATTACACAAAAATGAAATAACCACTTCATCCAACCCTAGATAGTTTCTTAATATTGAATTTTCTTAAACCTATTTTCGAGCAAATTTTAATTACTTGTTTTTAAATTTAGAATCATCACCATTTCAAATCAAAGAAATTGTTAGATACTAGTAATTATTTGACTTCATTAAATTAATAGATTATGTATTAAGTCCTCATGGGATCGATACTTTTTATACTACTTGAACGATACGTGCGCTTGCGTTATACGCGTGTGATTACGCCGGTCAAGTTTTTGGCGCCGTTGTCGGGGACTTATTTATCTTTCACTATTATTTTTGGGGTTAGATACGTTAGTTGTATCTAATTTCTTTTTATTTATTGTTTTTGTTTTCTTATGTTTCAGGTTCTCAGAAACTACATGAGACGAACCAGAAGCTTTGAACTCCGACCGCTCGACCCAGAAATTGAAAGAACCATCAGACAGTTGAGAAGGACAAGGCGTGAAGGCCAAGAAGCTTTAGTCAACATGGAACATGAACCTTTGGAGGTTGCACCACCAATTCCCATTCGAGACAGAACCATTTCGGTGGTCGACAGCTTTATTTACTGTATTGTACTTCCTCATTTACTAGCAAATGCGTGTGACATCAAAACATGCATTCAGATGATTCAACAGTCAGTGCAGTTTGGGGGGAAAGCAACTGAAGATCTAATACCCACATCAGCAACTTTCTGGAAGTTTGCGGCACTTTCAATTACAATCGAGAAGCTAAAGAAGCAATGAGACTACGGGTTTTTCCATACTCCTTGAAGGACAAAGCTAAAGCTTGGCTACATTCACTACTAGCAGGTTCCATCACAACTTGGAACACTTTAGCCACCAAATTTCTTGCAAAGTACTTTCCACCAGCCAGAACTGGAAAGCTGAGGAATGACATCACATCCTTTGTACAACAAGACTCAGAAACTCTCTACGAAGCTTGGGAAAGGTACAAAGATTTGCTCCAGAAATGTCCTCACCATGAGATTCCAAAATTACTTCAAGTCCAAACTTTCTATAATTGACTTTTTGGACTGATGAGAACCACAATCGATGCTGCTGCTGGAGGAGCTTTGATGGCAAAAGGAGAAGATCAAGCCTGGGACCTAATCGAAGAAATGGCCAACAACAATTCCTTGTGGCCAACAGAAAGGAGCATGATCCAAAGAATTGCATGAATTTATGAAAGTGGAGCCAATACAGCAGTCAATGCCAAGCTGGATCAGATATGCAAATTTATGGAGACTCTTACCACTGGATCCACAAGTTCACCATATGGAGGAGCACCAGAACCAAACCAACTTGAAGAGACAGTGAATTATGTCAACAATTTCACCAGACAGGGGAACAATCCATATTCCAACACCTACAACCCAGGGTGGAGGAATCATCCGAATTTTTCACGGAGCAACAATTCAGGGCAAAAGAACAATCCACCACCTGGATTCCAACAGTAGAACTATCCACCACCTGGATTCCAGCAACTAAACAAAGGCCAGGAACATACAATTGAACCAGGAAAAGCAAAAGTGCTGGCTCAGTTAAAAAAGTACAATGCTATGTTTCAGAGCCAATCTGCTTCCATCAAAGAACTGGAGAATCAAATCGGACAACTGACCAATGCTCAGAGTTACAGACCGCCAGTGAATCTTCCCATCAACACAGAACCAAATCCAAGGAACATAGGGAAAGAGCAGTGTCATGCCATCATGTTAAAAAGCGGTAATGAAATCAACAAAGATGTTGGAGCCAAAACAACTGCTGAGGAAGTTCCAAAAGAAACAAAGCAACAGATGGAGGAAAAAGAAGCAAAGGAAAGAGAACAGATCACTCCACCTCCAACTTTTCCTCAGCGTCTTCAGAAAAAAAAACTGGACAAGCTGTTTTCTCGTTTCCTGGAGGTGTTCAAAAAGCTGCACATCAACATTCCATTTGTAGAAGCCTTGGAACAAATGCCCATCTATGTAAAATTCATGAAAGACATTCTTTCACGAAAATAGAGATTGGGAGATTACGAGATAGTAGCATTGACAGAAGAATGATGCGCCATCATTCAGAGGAAGCTTCCCCCAAAGTTGAAAGATCCTGGCAGTTTCACCATTCCTTGCATCATATGAGAACATAACTTTTGTAGGAATTTATGTGATTTAGGTGCGAGTATTAACTTGATGCCTTTTTCTATTTTCAGGAAACTACAGATTGGAGAAACAATGCCCACTTCAGTCTCTCTGCAACTTGCGGATAGAACACTAGTATTTCCGAGAGGTGTAATTGAAGACGTGCTGGTCAAAGTTGACAAATTCATTTTCCCAGCAGATTTTATTGTCCTAGATATGGAGGAAGATGAAGACGTGCTGATAATACTCGGAAGACCATTCTTAGCTACAGGTCGAAATATTATTGATGTACATAAAAGAGAACTAACCATGAGGGTACATGACCAAGAAGTAACATTCAATGTTTTCAAGGCCATGAATTTCACAGATGATGAAAAGAATGAGGAATGTTTCAGACTTGATGTGATACACAGTACCATTCAGAACTCCAATGCAATGCAAAGTTCTACTGACAAACTTAAAACATGTCAATTGCCTATGGAGCTTGAAGATAAAGCATCTTTTGCACTGAAAAAGCCAATTCTTGCACTACAAGCAACATAAGAGAAAAATTTCCACCAGGTCAAGGAATTGGAGGAATTTCACAATCAGCCTTTTGAGGATGCCAAATTGTACAAAGAAAATGCCAAGAAGAGACATGATGAGAAGTTAGTGTGCATACAACTGGAACCAATGCATAAGGTATTGTTAAACAAATCAAGGGTGAAATTCTTCCCATGGAAGCCAAAATCACGGTGGTCAGGTGATGAGTGGTATTTCTATCACTATTTCCCACTCATTTAAACTAATATTTTGTACAGTTTCTTGAGTTTTATGAACCTTTTGATGTATTTTGTGTTATTTTGCAGATAAATAAAGTTTCAGGACATTCTGGAGCTGTTTTGGGGAAAAATGGACAAAATTGGACAAAAAGGGCAAAATCGTCATTTCAGCGTCGCGCCGCCCAGACCTTCAGCGTCGCGACGCCCAGCATGCACCGAATCTGCTAACATGCACCGGGTCCACAAATCAGAATCTGAGAAAGTTTGACTTTGCTAACGTGCGCCGTGCCACGTGTCACCATCAAACGGAGATGCTAAAATGCGCCGTGCCACGTGTCGAAATCTTATTGCTTGGACGGCCACCGCCCCACGTGTCATCCTACGTGTCGCCATATCATCGTCCACATCAGCAGCCACGTCAGCAAGTCAACCGAGTCAACATGCCACGTCAGCATCAGCCAATCACAGCGCGACACGTGTCAACCTCTCATTCGTCTGACGGCCGCCGCCCCACGTGTCGCCACGTCGCCTTCCACATCATCAAGTGACGCAAGCAATGACGTCATGAACAGTTGACAGATCAGCATGACGTAAGCAATGACGTCATGAACAGTGCCACGTCATCGGATAAGATTCTGAGCCGACCAACCAGCGCGTGACATGTGTCCTACTGTACCCAGCGTCGCGACGCTAGTGCAATTTGGGCGGCGCGACGCTGGAGGCTTATCCGAGCCTATAAATAGAACTCGAAATTTCATATTTCAGTACACCTTTCTCTCTCTTTTGTTAGTTCTAAATTGAGAGCTTCTCTCTCTAGAATATTTTAGTTTAAGTTTTTGTAAATATTTTAATTACTTTTTAATAGTAATAGTAATTTTACTTTCTTACTTCTTACAATTTTTACTATTTACTATGTGTAGGTAACTTTTCACCGCTAAGGTAAAAAGGTAATTCTTTTACTATTGCTATTTAGATTATTCTCCCTAAAATATAATATATAAACTATTTATAACCGGACTTAATAAGGATACCGCCAGATTGGTCGGTTGGTTATTAAATAATTATTCCGCCTTTATGGCTGGTTTATTTTTGTTCCGCCTTTATGGCTGGTATATTTCTGTTCCGCCTTTATGGCTGGTTTAATAACAAATATTACCGCCTTTATGGCTGGTTGATAAAATAATCACAAGTATATATTATATTTTATGGGAGATTTCTAATTAGTATTTAGTAGAAGTTAATTCCTTTTTCCTTAGCATTTTATTTTATTTTTCTGCATTTACTTTTTAGTAATTTTTATCTTTGTTTTACTAGTCCTAACTATGTGTTGTAACTAAGTTAGTATTCTAGGGTGTGATGATTTCTAATATCACCGGATTTAAAAAGGGTTAGATTATAGTTGGGGTAATTAAAAGAGTTATTTGTTGAGTCATAATCTTAATGCTTTTTATTAACCGATCACTAATAAAATTGATTAGGTAAACTTAAAATGAACTAGACATAGGGATTTTAAGTTTAAAACCTTAGTCTCAACAACCCACGATCTTCCTTAAGGATAGATAACCCTTTAATAGATTTCCTTACAGGATAGGAATATACCTGTCGGGCGGGGGTAGTCATAATTGGAACTCAATCTTAATGAATCTAGGTAATTTAATTGACATAGACATATGGTTCAATTGGATTATACTAGGTATTTGTAAATGATCATTCGGAAGAGGCTTTTACATAATTTAGTGTTCCAGATTAATAATTCAATAATTTACCTAACTAGTTTAACTACTTCATCTTTTAAATGATATTAGAATGATTCACAACCCTAGATTTTTGTGTCTTTTGTATTTTCCTTAGTATTTTCTTTTATCTTTTTATTTATTTTATTTAGCAACGCCACTTACAAATCAAATCAATCAAGCAATCAATTCCCTTCTCCCTATAATTAGATATCTGTAAATAAATAGTATCAACAATTAATAACAACAGTAGGAATTAAGTCCTCGTGGGATCGATATTTTATATACTACTTGAACGATACGTGCGCTTGCGTTATACGTGTGTGTTTACGCCGGTCAAGTTTTTGGCGCCGTTGCCGGGGACTTATTTTTCTTGAGTTGTTAATTTTGAAACTATCAAATTTACTTATATCTAATTTTCTTTATTTTATTTTATAATTTTTATTTCTTTTGTTTTCAGGTGATTAAAAATGGAACACTACTGGGAGATTGAGAAATTACAAGCTTTACAAGAAGATACACCTCAAATCTGGGAGCAACAGTCCAGTTTTCTGAGGCCTGTTGTTCAGCCCAACGATTATCACTGGATGCCAGAATCAAGCAATACTACATTTGCTCAACAGAACGAAATGGGGAGATGTGTAATTTGTGATGGTAACCACCCGAGCGATCAATGTATTTATCTTTCAGAGTGGCAGAATTTTTGGAAACAACCAAGGTACGAAGAATCATCACATTTTTCATCTTATCCACCATCTTCCTTTGATTCTTATCAAGAATCAGATCCATCAGAGGAAGATCAATTGATTGACATGTTCAAAGAACAAGCATTCGATTTGATGCACAAATTCAGAGTAACGCAGGATCCATACAGAGAATGACAGATCAGATCAGACAATTAATAGAAAACCAGAGCTATATACCTCAAGAATCATTTTCAGATGAAGCCTTAGAGTACCAAATATTTCACGATGACACTTTAGCAAAAGAGGAGGCTGAGGAGAATCAAGAACCAGAGGTATCAGTTCAGGAACCCGAACCGGCAAAGTCTCGATTTGATTTCTATTATTCAGATTCTGACGAGGATGAAACTGAGCTGTTTGTACCAACTGCATCAAAAATTGGGGATGGAATTCTGTATCCTCAAAATGAAGATCTTGGAGATTCCATTGCACAAATGTTTGATGAAGATCTACATGAGCCAATCATTTCAACCAGATCAGAGGATGAAGACCTAAAATCTAACATTTCTTTTCAAGTTGGAAATTTTGAAACATGTATTTCACAGATGAAAGATGATGACTTAATGCAGAAATTTTCAAATACATCTGTGAAGAAAAGGTGGAGCAAGAAAAAGAGCAAATGGAGGAGCAAATGTCTGACCTTAATAAAGATCCAGAGCATTCAGGAGAAACATCGCTGTTTTGGGGAGTACAAACCAAAGATATCAAACAGAAGCTTGACAGAATGGAACTTCCATTCCAAGTCAAGCACCATACGAGACCTCCTGATTTTCTTTCTTTCTTTGCAGGAACCATTGGAGCAACAAAGATCAAAAAGGTGGCACGAGCACTAAATATGACAAAATTCTTTTTGCCACTTTACCGTTGGAAGAGACCCTTCAAAAGCAACGCTCACGGAATTGTCTTTGATAGGACATCCAAAACGACACTGAAACCTCCTTAACAGATGAATTTCAGTCACGTCTGGCTGAAGACGAAAAATTTAGCGCTAGCAGGGAGGCAACCCATGCAATTTGTTGTAATTTCTGTTTTCATATTTTGTGTATTTAGTGTGAACTTTTTAATTTTGTGTGTTATTTTTGTAGGGAAAACACAACCGAAGCATTTTAAGACAGATGGAATGTGTTTGGCAATTAAAGATGAAAACAATTCATTAACGATGGCTGAGTAAAGAATGATTTCTTGAGACGCATCCTAATGAATTTATACTAAACAAGTAGCGTATTGCATACACAATTCCGTTGTCTTAATTATTGCTTTGATTCGCTTTTCTGTTGAAATTATCTTTATTTTCGTAGACAGGATCCAGACTTTTTGACCTTTCACGATTTCTTTTGTTGTTTAGCTACTAATCTTCCTCTGGAAGATACTAGTGCTATTATTGTATTCACCATTTTCAGGTACTATAAATTCAGCCCGTCATTGCACATTTGGAGGCATCCAGAGTTAAGAAAGAAATACATAAAAAATGGAAGCCACTTCAAGAAGACGAGTTGAGAACATCTGTGTGTTTTGCGGTAGTACTGTTGGTACTAAACCACAATACATAGAAGCAACACAGGAATTGGGTCGAGTCTTAGCAGCAAGGAATATGCATTTAATATATGGCGGAGGCAATCTTGGACTAATGGGGATCGTTTCAAAAGCCGTACAAGAAGGAGGCAGTCATGTTTTGGGAATCATCCCAAAACCCTTGGCAGAGGCAAATCTTATTGAACCAACAAACGGAGAAGAACTAATTGTGCCAGGTATGTCTGAACGACTGGTAGAAATGATTAACCGTTCTGATGCTTTTATTGCTTTGCCAGGTGGCTTAGGCACATTGGAGGAAATTTTTATTGTACTATCTTGGGCGAACCTGAACATACACCAGAAACCGCTTAGACTGCTCAACGTTGATGGATTTTATGATTTTCTTTGTGTGTTTCTTGATGATGCTCGGAGAAATGGGTTCGTGTCAAAGCCTATGAAAGAACTCCTCTTTACTGCTAGGTCTGCACCGGATCTAATTGATCAACTCATAGCCTTTGAACCACAAGTTGACCCTATCATTTCAAAGATAAAATGGTCCGAGGACGATCGTGGTAAGAAGCGTCGAATTAATCTGGATCTTAACCTTTAATTTCCTGTAGAATTTCAACTAATCAGGTACGATTTTCTAAACTCTTCTTCTACTTTTTAAGACATTGGGGACAATGTCTCATTTAGGTTTGGGGGTGAAGAATAGTTAATAGTACTTGTTTGTATTGTGTTTTTATTTCTAGTCCAAAATTTTTCGAAAAATACAAAAAAATTAAAAAAATTAATAAAAACAAAGGGCATATTTAAAGCTAGGTGATGGTTTGGTGTCTTCCTTCACTCACTACCTTTTATAAGGAAAAGCTGTGGAGGCACCTAGATAATCATTCACTTGTAGCGTGTTGTGACAGACTAGTTTGGAGGACTCGTTGTTTATTCCTGACAACAAGCGATAAGAGCCTAAGGGGCTTGGGTATTTAAGTGAGCCTCGCTCCACCTTCCCTCTGGGGAATCTACAACGGGAAGTCCATTCGACAATTAGTCACACACCATAAACTGAGCCTTTGATTAAACTTTAAAAAAAAAAAACATGTAAATTATAGTTATATGACTAGTAGAAATATGTGGTTGTTATGTTGAGATGAAATTGGTAAGAAATAGTTGTGTAAGGAATTTCCACTCCTGAAACGTATTTCAAACCTAATTCAAAACAAGTTAATTTTTGTTTATTCACTTTTGAATTATTAAATCTGTAAATTCTCCATAAAACTGACTAAAATGAATCTTCATATACTTAGTTAGCAGATATTATCAACGTACATGGTAACATACGGACATGAGCTGTAATTGAAAAGTTTGTAATATTCCGTGCTCTAGTTTAATTGGAGGAAGCATCTATAAATAGTAATGGAAAAAAAAATAAATAAATAAATAAATACATCTGAGATCCGAGTTATTAAGTCTGTAAGGGTATTTTAATACCTAGTGCCCTAAAACCAACTGGTTTGGGAGTCATTGGCCCAAAGCTCGTTACATGGATCAAAAATGATGAAAAATTTATATATATGTATATATATCTGAAGTCTGAGTAATTAAGTCCTTAGGGGTGTCTTAACACCTGATGCCCTAAAGCCAACTGGTTTGGGAGTCACCGACCCAAAGCTCGCTACATAGACGGAAGGTATTGTATATAAATAAAAAATAGTTAAAATTCAGAAAATCAAAGAAAAAATCAGAAAAATCAGAAAAATTATTCCATTGCTACAAAAAGGTGTGAAATCTGATAGAACTTTAGGACAAAAATATTACTCTCTTATCAACTGCACTTATAACTGTTGTGGGCAAAAATGAGTTGTTTAATATTTTGTTGGCTGTGTATATGAAGAATGGTAAAAATAATCGGAGATTTACTTATTCAGTAATTTAGAATGAAACAAAACATCTAGTAACTTGGATTAGAAATTTCACCTGATTAGTCACTAACATCTTTATTCTCTTTTCGCTTGTCTTTTTGCTTTTGTGTGCATTAGTTTCACTACCTTTTTACTTTTGTAAAATGTTTGTGGGTATCATTGCTGTAAACCCTCACGAGACTACAACTCGTCCACTAGGGACACCTAGGGGTTTAAAGGCTTGTTGCATACGCTAAATGCAACCGTGATCCCTACGAAAATGGCTTAGTGAAATTTTATTATGTTATTTTATTCTGTATTTTGCTCGAGGACTAGCAAAATGTTAGGTTTGGGAGTGTGATGAGTGGTATTTCTATCACTATTTCCCACTCATTTAAACTAATATTTTGTACAGTTTCTTGAGTTTTATGAACGTTTTGATGTATTTTGTGTTATTTTGCAGATAAATAAAGTTTCAGGACATTCTGGAGCTGTTTTGGAAAAATGGACAAAATTGGACAAAAAGGGCAAAATCGTCATTTCAGCGTCGCGCCGCCCAGACCTTCAGCGTCGCGACGCCCAGCATGCCCGAATCTGCTAACATGCGCCGGGTCCACAAATCAGAATCTGAGAAGTTTGACTTTGCTAACGTGCGCCGTGCCACGTGTCACCATCAAACGGAGATGCTAAAATGCGCCGTGCCACGTTTCGAAATCTTATTGCTTGGACGGCCACCGCCCCACGTGTCATCCTACGTGTCGCCACATCATCGTCCACATCAGCAGCCACGTCAGCAAGTCAACCGAGTCAACATGCCACGTCAGCATCAGCCAATCACAGCGCGACACGTGTCAACCTCTCATTCGTCTGACGGCCGCCGCCCCACGTGTCGCCACGTCGCCTTCCACATCATCAAAGTGACGCAAGCAATGACGTCATGAACAGTTGACACATCAGCGTGACGTAAGCAATGACGTCATGAACAGTGCCACGTCATCGGATAAGATTCTGAGCCGACCAACCAGCGCGTGACACGTGTCCTACTGTACCCAGCGTCGCGACGCTAGTGCAATTTGGGCGGCGCGACGCTGGAGGCTTATCCGAGCCTATAAATAGAACTCGAAATTTCATATTTCAGTACACCTTTCTCTCTCTTTTGTTAGTTCTAAATTGAGAGCTTCTCTCTCTAGAATATTTTAGTTTAAGTTTTTGTAAATATTTTTAATTACTTTTTAATAGTAATAGTAATTTTACTTTCTTACTTCTTACAATTTTTACTATTTACTATGTGTAGGTAACTTTTCACCGCTAAGGTAAAAAGGTAATTCTTTTACTATTGCTATTTAGATTATTCTCCCTAAAATATAATATATAAACTATTTATAACCGGACTTAATAAGGATACCGCCAGATTGGTCGGTTGGTTATTAAATAATTATTCCGCCTTTATGGCTGGTTTATTTTTGTTCCGCCTTTATGGCTGGTATATTTCTGTTCCGCCTTTATGGCTGGTTTAATAACAAATATTACCGCCTTTATGGCTGGTTGATAAAATAATCACAAGTATATATTATATTTTATGGGAGATTTCTAATTAGTATTTAGTAGAAGTTAATTCCTTTTTCCTTAGCATTTTATTTATTTTTCTGCATTTACTTTTTAGTAATTTTTATCTTTGTTTTACTAGTCCTAACTATGTGTTGTAACTAAGTTAGTATTCTAGGGTGTGATGATTTCTAATATCACCGGTTTTAAAAGGGTTAGATTATAGTTGGGGTAATTAAAAGAGTTGTTTGTTGAGTCATAATCTTAATGCTTTTTATTAACCGATCACTAATAAAATTGATTAGGTAAACTTAAAATGAACTAGACATAGGGATTTTAAGTTTAAAACCTTAGTCTCAACAACCCACGATCTTCCTTAAGGATAGATAAACCTTTAATAGATTTCCTTACAGGATAGGAATATACCTGTCGGGCGGGGGTAGTCATAATTGGAACTCAATCTTAATGAATCTAGGTAATTTAATTGACATAGACATATGGTTCAATTGGATTATACTAGGTATTTGTAAATGATCATTCGGAAGAGGCTTTTACATAATTTAGTGTTCCAGATTAATAATTCAATAATTTACCTAACTATGGTTTAACTACTTCATCTTTTAAATGATATTAGAATGATTCACAACCCTAGATTTTTGTGTCTTTTGTATTTTCCTTAGTATTTTCTTTTATCTTTTTATTTATTTTATTTAGCAACGCCACTTACAAATCAAATCAATCAAGCAATCAATTCCTTCTCCCTATAATTAGATATCTGTAAATAAATAGTATCAACAATTAATAACAACAGTAGGAATTAAGTCCTCGTGGGATCGATATTTTTATACTACTTGAACGATACGTGCGCTTGCGTTATACGTGTGTGTTTACGCCAGTCATCAGGCCCATTCCTAATCACCGAGGTTTTATCAGAAAGAGCCGTTGAGATACATGATCCTGACTCCAACAAAACATTCAAGGTTAAAAACAAGCGTGTTAAGCACTATTGGGGAGAATCATTTGAGCGATAAAAGAAAGTGTCACACTTTCAGATCCAGCCTAATGTTCGAGAAGTCACGTCTAGCTGACGACATTAAACTTAGCGCTAGCAGGGAGGCAACCCATGCAATTTATGTATATATTGTGATTTGGTGTGATTTCATTTTGTGTGTTTATTTTTCACAGGTTAATTCATTTCCGGATGGAAGAAGTTCTCACAAATCTTCACAAGCAATTTCCTTCTCTCCCTCAAAAATCTATGATGAAAGTTTACAAAGCTCACTTGGAACAGATGAGACTACTAACGATCCATGGTGTTCCTAATGACATTCGTTGGGTAATCGAAGCACGGGTCCGATTAGCAGGTGAGTATTTTGATTCCTGTCATTCTTATTTACCCGGTTTTGGAAAAAGCACCTATGCAAAGAAACGTAGAGCTAAACAAATGGGTGTTTGTTACAAATATGCACGCTGGAATTGCAGTACTTGTTGTCGTTCTTTAGGAATGGTGTCTGATAATCGCGAAGATAAAATTAAATTCATTAGGGATGGCTTGATTGAGGAGTCTTTAGATGATATATCTTCGAATCTTGAGACACATCCCAGTGGATATGTTCACATAGCCTTTCGCAAATTACATACACAATTTCAAAAAGAAAGACAACAGTTAAGTCTCGGGAATCTGACTCAAAAAGACCATGTTTGCCAATTTATAAGAAAATTGGATGGGAAGCTTATGCCTGACGAATAGACGTCAATCAAGACCCTACATTTCTTGTACATATTATATCCCTTTGTCTTTTCCTAATAATTGTAATTTGTTTTGTTATTTTCTTTTATTTTCTCCGACAGGATCCAGACCTTATTGACTATCACGATTTATTTTACTGTTAACTAATAATTGTCATTTGGCAAGTACTAGTGCTATTATTTTACTCACCCTTTTCAGGTGTTATAAATTCAACTCATCATTGTACTTTTGAAGACATCCAGAGTAAAACATGGAAGCCACTTCAAGAAGACGAGTTGAAAATATCTGTGTATTTTACGGTACTAGTGTTGGTGTTAAGCCACAATACGTAGAAGCAGCACATGAATTGGGTCGAGTCTTAGCTGCAAGGAATATGCACTTAGTATATGGCGGAGGCAATCTTGGACTTATGGGGATCGTTTCAAAAGCTGTACAGGAGGGAGGCAGTCACGTTTTGGGAATCATCCCAAAACCTTTGCCAGAAGCAAATCTTATTGGACCATCAAACAGAGAAGAACTAATTGTGACAGGTATGTTTGAACGACTGGTAGAAATGATTAACCATGCTGATGCTTTTATTGCTTTGTCAGGTGGCTTGAGTACATTGGAGGAAATTTTTACAGTGTTATCTTAGGCGAACCTGAAAATACACCAGAAATCGCTTGGACTGTACAATGTTGAAGGATTTTATGATTTTCTTTGTGTGTTTCTTGATGATGCCCGGAGAAATGGGTTCGTGTCAAAACCTTTAAAATAACTCCTCTTCACTTCCAGAACTGCTCCGGATCTAATTGACCAAATCTTAGCCTATGAACCACAAATTGACCCTATCCTTTCAAATATAAATTGGTCTGAGGACGATCGTGGTAAGAGGCGTCGGATTAATCTGGATCTTAACCTTTAACTTTTCGTGTAGAATTTCAGTTAACTAGGTACTATCTTCTAAACTCTTCTTCTACTATTTAAGACATTGGGGACAATGTCTAATTTAGGTTTGGGGGGAATTAGTTGATCCGTATCTTTTTTTTAGTTGTGTGTTGTTTTAATTTTCAGTCCAAAAATTTTCGAAAAATACAAAAAAAATTGAAATTTTTTCAAAAATTACAAAAATATTTTGCGTTTTTGTTTTTATTTTGACTAAAAATGTGAAATTGGTGAGAGATAGTTTTGTAAAGAGTTCCCACTCCTGATACATATTTCAACCCATTTTCGAAACAAGTTAATTTTTGTTTATTTCCTTTTGAATTATTTAATTTGTAAATTCTCCATAAAATTGACTAAAATGGATCTTCATATGCTCAGTTGGCAGATATTATCAACATGCATGGTAACATACGGACATAAGTTGTAATTGAAAAGTTTGTAATATTCAGTACTCTACTTTAATTGGTGGAAGCATCTCAAAAAGCAATGGAGTAAAAAAAACACGTCTGAGATCCGAGTTATTAAGTCTGTATGGGTGTTTTAACACTTAGTGCCCTAAAACCAGCTGGTTTGGGAGTCACTGGCCCAAAGCTCGCTACATGGATCAAGGATGTTGCAAAAATATATATATCTGAAGTCTGAGTAATTAAGTCTGTATGGGTGTCTTAACACCTGGTGCCCTAAAGCCAACTGGTTTGGGAACCACCGACCCAACACTCGCGATATAGATGGAAGATATTGTATATAAATAAAAAAATAATAAAAAAAATCAAAGAAAAAATCAGAAAAATCAGAAAATTATTCCACTGCTACAAAAAGGTGTGAATTCTGATAAAACTTTAGGACAAAAATATTACTCTCTTATCAACTGCACTTGTGACTGTTGTGGGCAAAAATGAGTTGTTTAATATTTTGTTGGCTGTGCATATGCACAATGGTAAATATAATCGGAGAATTTACTTATTCGGTAATTTAGAAAGAAAGAAAACAACTAGTGACTTGAAGTAGAAGTTTCACCTGATTAGTCACTAACTTCTTTATTCTCTTTTCTCTTGTCTTTTTACTTTTGTGTGCATTAGTTTTACTACAATATTTACTTTTGTAAAATGTTTGTGGGTATCATTGCTGTAAACCCTCACGAGACTACAACTCGTCCACTAGGGACACCTAAGGTTTTAAAGGCTTGTTGCATATGCTAAATGCAACTGTGATCCCTACGAAAGTAGCTTAGTTAAATTTTAAGGTTGTTTATATATTTTATTTTATGTTTTGCTCGAGGACTAGCAAAATGTTAGGTTTGGGGGTGTGATGAGTGGTAAATGTATCACTATTTCCCACTCATTTGACCTAATATTTTGTATAGTTTCTTGCGTTTTGTGAATATTTTGATGTGTTTTGTGTTATTTTGTAGATAAATAAAGTTTCAGGACTCTCTGGAGGTGATTTGGGACCAAAACAGTGAAAAATGACACAAAAGGGCAAAATAGTCATTTGGTGCGTCGCGACGCGCAGGCTGAGTCGCGACACCTAACATTAACCGGAAAATGTTAACATGCGCCGGAGATACATGTCAGAATCTGAGAAGTTTGACTTTGCTAACGTGTGTCGTGCCACGTGTCACCATCACAGCCGATCTGCTAACGTGCGCCGTGCCACATGTCATCATCCTATGGTGCCGACAATCGCCATCACCACGCGTCACTCCACGTGTCAGCTATGTCATCATCCACATCACCAGTTGACTGAGTAAACGTGCCACATCACCGCCACGTCATCATCAGCCAATCACGAAGTGCCACGTGTCGCAATCCTACAGTGCCGGCAATCATTTTTGCCATGTCATCGCCACATCAGCGCCACGTCAGTATAATCATTGAGTTACCAGCCGCCTTGCCATGTGTCACCTTATCACCTTATCCGAAATGCCACATGGCAGAAAAGAATCTAGAGCCGATCAATCAGTGCTTGACACGTCAGTGCGTAGCGACGCAAGAAGAAACTTGCGCGTAGCGACGCGTGGGGCTTATTGACGCTATAAATAGAGCTCGAAATTTCAGTTTCAGATGTGCCTTCCTCTCTGAATTCTCTGATGTAAATAGGGAGTTTTATATCTAGTTTTCTTTAAATTTCAGTTTTGTAATTAATTTTAATTACGTTCTGTAATAATAATAATTTACTTTCTTTACTTTTTCAGTTTTTACTATTCAACATGAGGAGGTAACTTCCCCCTGTTAGGGTGAAAGGTAAAACTTTTATTACTGCTATTTAGATTAATCTCCCTTAAATATAATATATTCACTATTTAAAATTTGACTTAATGAGGATACCGCTATATTGGTCGGTTGGTAATTCATTTTAAACTGGTTTAAACCTGACTAAGCAAGGATACCACCAGATTGGTCGGTTGGTAATTAAAAATTCTTACCGCCTATATGGCAGGTTCATGGACAAATTTTGATACCGCTTTTATGGCTGGTCGGACTTAATTTGACTTATTCAGGTTACCGCCTATATGGCTGGTTGGTAAAATCATAACAAGTTAATATATTATATTAAGGGAGATATCTAAATTAGTAGTGATAAAAGTGGATCCTTTTACTCTAGCATTTTATTTTATTGTAATTTTCTTTATTTACTTTCCAGCATTTTACTTTATGTCTTTTACTTTTAAGTTTTTACTAGCCCTAGTTATACGTCGTAACTAAGTTAGTTATCTAGGATTGTGATGAATTTTAATATCACCGGTTTATAAGGGGTTATTTTGTAGTTTGGGTAATTTAAAGGTTTACTTATTAAGTCTTAAGCTTAATGCGTCTTGTTAACTAGCCATTAATAAGATTGATCTGGCAAATCTAAAATAAACTTGACAAAGGAATTTTAGGTTTCAGCCTTAGACTTAGTAGCCCACGATCTTCCTTGAGGATAGATAACCCTTTAATAGATTTCCTTACAGGATAGACATATACCTGTCGGGCGGGGGGTAACCTTTATTGGAACTTAATCTTAATGAATCCAGGTAATTTGGTTGACATAGACATATGGTTCAATTCGGTTAAACTGGGTATTTGCGTCTGACCATCGATAGAGGCTTTCACATAATTTCGTGTTCCAGGTTAGTAAACCGATATATTACACAAAAATGAAATAACCACTTAATCTTGAAAATTATATTAGAAAGATTCACAACCCTAGATAGTTTTTAATATTGAATTTTCTTAAACCTATTTTCGAGCAAATTTTAATTATTTTTTTAAAATTTAGAATCATCACCATTTCAAATCAATCAAATTGTTAGAGACTAGTAATCATTTGACTTCATTAAATTAATAGATTAGGTATTAAGTCCTCGTGGGATCGATACTTTTTATACTACTTGAACAATACGTGCGCTTGGGTTATACGCGTGTGATTACGCAGGTCATTGATCTTTTACATTATGTTGTTTAAAATATCAGATTTACTTTTCCGCGTTTCGGGCACTAGCCAAATTTACTCTCAAATTTTTTTGATGAAGAATGCTTTGAGAAATGATTTAGAAAAGAGATGATTTTAAAAGTATAATTTCAGTGATTTCGAGACATTGGGGAAAAACTCACCTCAGTATGTAACTTTACTCAGATATGGAATTGACGGATTTAGACACCGTTTGCACACGCATTTCAGGATTAGGATGATAGATGCCCCTAGATCCTGGATATAGAGTCTGAAGGGTAGCATTGATCCGCACCTCGGCTCTAGGTTTATGGCTTGGGGGACGGCGATACGTAACGCCCCAAGACCACCAGATTTCAGGGCTAGGGGGATGACGATACGTAACGCCCCTAGACCCTAATTTCAGGGACATATAGTGGCATGCTTTAGGGAACGACGATACGTAATGCCTCAATGTCATAGATTTTCACTCTTGGGTCTAGTTAGGTGTATGGGGGACGGCGATACGTAACTCCCATATGCATCAGGTTTTTCAGAAAAAGATATTTCAGTGATAGTTTTCAGAGACAGATTTGCAGAAAAAATTTCCAGAAAACAGATGTTTCAGAAATAAATTTTCAAAGATAATTTTTCTAGAGACATAATTTTTGAAATGGACAAGAGTTATGAAATAATTTTCAAGAAAGCTCAGTTTTACAGAAATGATTCAGAGTTTTCCAAACTGAAAAGAGTTTTCAGAAGAATCAGGTTTCTTAAAGTGATTTCGACTTCAAAACTATGAGATTTCAATTAAGTATTTCAGTTTCTTTGTTTTGCAGGTTTACCCGGAGGACGATCTCGGGAGAATGAATACTAGGGTGTTCGGTCCACCAGGTTAAGTTGGAGATAGAGTTCAGCCAAGTCAAGTAAAGTCCAATTTTAGATATTTGTATAATAAAGTCATGTATATAGATGTTAAGATAAATGATGTTGAGTGTTTAGTTGTGTGTTTATTATTTTACTTTCCATATCATGGATTTAGGCAATGGTCCAATATATGAGATTATATTTGAAAAGAGTACCAGTGTTGTTCATAGCTAGGAAGTCAGAGGCCCAGAGGGTTAGTACGGCCTATTCCATGTCGGTAGCATCTCACGGATTGGGGATATTACAATTCATCAGGAGCATGGTAGTGTTCTTGGTGCTCTATGTTGATGACATCCTAATAATTGAAAATGATCTTGGGATGATATAGGGCCTTAAAGCATATCTTTGTAAAACCTTCTTCATGAAAGACCTATATGGTTAAATAATGGAGGCTAATTAGGTTATCATAATCCTCGTATATCAATAAGATCTTGGATAGGTATAATTTTAGCAATTGTAAGATTTCTAACATACATTTTCGACATAGCATTCATTTTTCCAAGAAGATATGTCCTTATACGGAAGATGAAAATACTAAAATAACTAGTCAAACATATGCATCATGCTTAGGAAGCATTATATATGTCATGTTATCTACGAGACCTGATATTAGTCATGCAGTAAGTGTTACCAGCAGATATCAGTCCAATCTAGGTAACGCCAATTGGATAACCGTTAAATATATCCTGATTTTCTGTCAGATCTTGATGATAGAAAGCCTACATCAGGTTTTGTATTGACTCTTAATAATGTCGTAGTCAGTTAGAAAAGTTCCAAGCAAGGATTTGCAACAGATTCCACTACTGGGGTGAAATATATTACAACATCTGACGCTGTAAAAGAAGCTATGTAGATTAGGAAATTTATCACAAAGTTGGGAATTGTCCCAAGCATCAAGGATTCAATCTCGTTGTTCTGTAGTAATAATGGTATCGTCGCACAACCAAAAGAATCAAGAGCGCATCAAAAGTCGAAACATGTAAAACAAAAGTATCATATTATTCATAAGCTCATTGTTCGAGGAGACGTTGTCATATGCAAGATATCTAAAGAGGATAATATTGCAGACATGCTTTCGAAGGCCTTACCTCCGAGACTATATGATAGGCATATGAAGGCGATGTGTATTAGATACCATAAAAATTGATGTTAAAGCAATTATGAGAAAATATTAGAGTTGGTGCTTGGAGCGATAATATTTTATGTATTTATTGTAAATACATTATACGAATATTTTTTATTATGAAAAATATTATGTAATTTTCATCAATATAATCTTTTAGTTATATGGTAAAGGCATAAGTTAACCATAGCATGAGTAGTTGTGATATAGTTACAAAAGCACCATAATTGACACGGAGAAACGTTACAACATAGATTACATTACAACATAGATTACATTACAACATAGATTATTCTTAAATTATTCATGGTCAAGATTTACATATATGGTCGATTAGTAATCCCGTGAGACTATTATATGTCATATATTAGAGTAGTTTCAATGGCTTATTTAAGTGAAATATGAATCTTAGGAAGACTCGTATAGACATATAGGTATTTATTGGATTAATACTAAAAAACTCATCGGAATATTCCTAATAGATGGTACATCAACGTCAATAGAAATCTTCTCGAGTCAAGTAGCATATTAGGTCATTTGACCTGAGGAACTACTGTGGATATGTAAGTTATCCTCCACACTTTGATGACAGTCACATCAATAATCTTTTTAATGATCATACCTATGTTTGTCTGTTGGATGTGGACAGATGTTGGGGCAGTTGTGGAATCCATAGGGTCGAATCAGTGCCCCGGATAGCGGAAATAGGTCTAACACATGGATATCAATGATAGGTGTATTTTAATTAATTTTTATGTAAAATTAAATTCCGATACGAGTTCGTAGGAAAAAATGGGGACCCAATCAGAGTTCAGAAGCTTCGGAACGAAGAAAAACAAGTTTTAATATGAATCAGGTCTAGGAGTCGAGTCGCGACGCAATTGGGTTTGTGTCGCGACGCAACCCAAAATGCCGAGAGCATGTTTCTGAAAAACAGTGACGCATCGCGACGCAAAAGGGTTTGTGTCGCGACGCAGATCAAACAGTGAGTGATTTTTCATTTCAAAACATTACTAAACACATCCAATTTTCTCCCAAAACTTCAAATACACTTAAAATCTAATTTTAACTTCATAATCACCATCAACACATATTTTACAACTAGCATACATGTATTCTAAATACTTATATGCATTTGTTCGAATCTAATTACGAACCATTTTAGAATCCCAATTAGAAATATCTCATGAACAATTCTAGTTCATCTAAAGGTGGTCAAGTGAATCTAGAATGGTAGCCATAGCTCTACGCTTTAATCTAGAGTTCCAAACTCTTATTAATTATTCCATGTCCAACATGAACATCTTTGACCTAATACATAAGCATGTTGTGTTTATAGTTCTAAAGTATCCTAACACAATTTATTAGCTTTATTTCAACTTTAAGCTATGTGATCATGCATCTAATACACAAATAAACATAGCTTAGGAGAAGATCAAACATTACCTAGTAAGCTTGATGCAAGATCCAATCTACTTCTCTTTTATTGAAATTGTTGGAGAACCTCCAAGATGTGCAAGCTTGACTTCAAGATCCAACCTTGATTTCCAATGGTAGCAAGCTTCACTTCAAGATCTAATCTTGATTTCTCCTTAATGAAATGTTTTAGAGACCTCACAAGTTTTTCTAAACACTTCTCTAACTTAGGCTAATCTCTCAAGAATTACTTGTGTATAGCTTACTCAAGCTTTTGCTTATGCTTGTACTTGTAATTAAAACCTTCCTAATGCTTGCTATTTATAGAAAAACAAAGGCAATTTTTAATTAATAAAAGTTCTAATCAACTTTTAAGTAGGCTTAATCCAATTTGTCCAAATATGTATAATTAGGTGTGACTAATCTCCATTGTCTCCCACTTTGATTTAATCCAATTAAATCAAGCCAAGGATTAGGAAATGGATTAGTTCAATATTTGACACTTTGATTTAATCCAATTAAATCAAGCCAAAACCACCTATTATTACATACTTACAATTACCATAAAAGTTGTAAAGCGAACAAAAAATATATTTTATTGCTCGGAATCATAGAATTGATATCCCATTGAATTATTAGGATATCCAACGAACCTACATTTATACCCTCTGGGTGCTAGTTTATCATACTGCACAATTCTAACGTATGCATGACAACCCCAAATCTTTAAATGCCTAAGACTTGGATTTCTACCGAACCATATTTGATAGGGGGTCGTAGAAACAACTTTCGATGGAACCCTATTAATTATGTAGGCATCAGTAAGTAAAGCGTAACCCCAAAGGTAATAAGGAAGATCTGTATAGCTCATCATCATTCGTTCCATATCCAATAAAGTATGATTTCTACGCTCATACACTCTATTGTGTTGAGGTGTTCCTGGTAGGCTATATTGGGCTAGAATTCTATTCTCCCTTAAATAATTTCTGAATTCTTCACTCATGTATTCATCGCCTCGATCTGATCTAAGGCATTTGATGAATTTACTGGTTTGTTTTTCTACTTCGTTTCGGAATATTTTGAACTTGTCAAATGTTTCCGACCTATGTTTCATTAGATAGACATATCCATATCCAGACTTGTCATATGTGAAAGTTACAAAGTATGTTGAACCATCATGAGCGACATGATTTAATGGACCACAAACATCGCTGTGTATTAGCTCCAGTAAATTTCCAGCACGGTGTCCAACACCTTGAAATGGGGCCTTTGTCATTTTTCCTCGGATACATGACTCACAAATCGGATAAGGATCTAAGGTAAGATTTTCAATCAAACCATCCTTTACCAATTTGGATAGACGTTTAACACCTATGTGGCCCAATCTCATATGCCATAATTCAGTATTATTTAACTCAGACTTCCTACTTGTATTTTTCTCTATATTAAAGACATTTCTACATATTTCCAAAACATAATGACCGTTTGATAAAAAATATTCACATTTCAATAAATTGTCTTTATCATACAAACATAAAGTTTCATCCTTAATGTTTATTTTATATCCCTTTATATCTAATATTGGCAGTGATATTATTTGTCTGATAATTGAGGGAACATAATAACAGGCATGCAAATCTAATTTACATCCATTTGGGAGATTTAGAACAACTGTTCATATGGCCTTAACATCCAATGTCTTGCCATTGCCAACTCTAAGCTGGATCTCTCCTTTATTCAGCCTTCTTTTAACCCTCATTTCCTGCAGGGAATTGCAAATACGAGTAGGTTTGCCAGTGTCTAACACCCATCAATTATTTGCATCTTAGGCTAATGAGATGTCAATAATTGGAAAAATACAAAGCGTACCTGAGGGTCCTGATTTTCCTTTAAGCTCTGGACGGTCCTTCTTCCAGTGTCCATACTTCTTGCATTGTAGACATTGATCACGAGCTACTTTCGGTTTTGCACCTTTGCGCTTCTTGGAGTTTTTCTTTGATATATTCTTCTTCCCCATATTTATTTTCTTTGACTTCCCAGAAGTCTTTGAAGAGTCAAATCCACCATGGAGATACAGTGTGGGGTTGCCTTTCTTCAAATCTTGCTCCGCCGTGCGTAACATGTTATGAAGTTCTTCGTATGTGGATTGCATCGAATGCATATGGAAACTCAAGATAAAGCCAGCATAAGAACCAGACAAAGAAGACTTAATCAAATTATGGTCCAACCGTTCATCAAACACAATGCCTTATCGTTCCAGATATCGAATCTGGTCAATCATGTTCAAAATATGAGTGCTGACAGCTCCTCCCTCCTTGTGTACAGCATGGAACAATTCCTTAGACCTTCGATAAAGTTCCATCTCTTGATTTACCTCGAACAACTCCTTGAGTGTTCGCATAATGCTCCAAGCATCTGGTACTTCAATGTACTGTCTCAGCAAATCTAGAACCATCGATCCCAAGATGTAGGATTTCACCTTCAGGTTATCATCTTGTCATCTATCAAAAGTTTCTCGCTCTTCTGGAGTGGAGTCAGGATCGATATCAACAGGCAGTGGATTGATCGTGACATAAGTCAACTTTTCATACTCTAAGACAAGGCGTATGTTCATTTCCCATTCGATATAGTTCTCGGCTCCTTTTAGCTTATAGGAATCCAAAAGTTTCATCAATAGATTAGTGGCAGCCATCTACAAGACAACATTTTTTAGTAAACAATTTTCATTTCAAAAGTGATAACACTAATTGATTATGGAATTTTAAATCTATTAGTATCATCCCACTACTTTACGTAATTCAGTAATCACCCTTAACGGAAAAATAGAAATTTCACTATCAAAATTTCATATCGGGAAGTGGATCCCATGTCATTTACTCCAGCCTCACACTAATGACGATATTGGCCTTTGTAAACTCATTAGGTAGACCTCCAAGGTCAATCACTTCATGTGACTCCTGGTTTGGTCCTAAACCGTTTCTTATCCTCACACTAATGATGATATTGGATTAAGGCGTTTTCTAGATGTATACTTGTCAATGTGCACTAATGATCTTCGTATGTAAACCCTCGCACTAATGATGATATTAGGTGACTACGTTAACTCATCACGCTACATCTATTGTTTTACCGGAGCGACTTAAGTTCTGAGCCCTTATACCCTAACACTAATGACGATATTGGATATAAGTAGTAAGAACCCATTCATCTCCGTATTGACAAGACGGACCATCCAATAATGCTCCAACATTATTAATACTATTACGTAATTAAAGTAATCAACTAATCACGAGAGATTTATGACAATCAAGTCATTAACTTAATTAGGTCAAAGTTTTAATTTAAAACATGCAATACATATCCAATATGTCTTATGCATAATTAAATTAAAATTACTATAGCATAGATTCAAAATATTTGTTGTGTGGTTAAGCCATTGCTACTGATACCATTCTGTTGGGGCAGTTGTGGAACCCTTAGGGTCAGATCGGTGCCCCGGGCAGCGGAAATGGGTCTAACCTATGAATATAAATGATAAGTGTATTTTAATTGATTTTTATGTAAAACTAAATTCCAATACGAGTCTGTAAGAAAAAAACGGGGACCCAATCAGAGTTTGGAAGCTCCGGAATGGAGAAAAATAAGTTTTAGTATGAATCAGGTCTAAGAGTCGAGTTGCGAAGCAAGTGGGTTTCTGTCGCGACGTAACCCAAAATACCGAGAGCATGTTTCTGAAAAACGGCGACGCGTCACGACAAAAAAGGGTTTGTGTCGCGACGCGCAGCTCTGTGTCGCGACGCAAAAGGGTTTGTGCCGCGACGTAGATCAGGCAGTGAGTGATTTTTCATTTCAAAATATTACTAATTACTTCCAATTTTCTCCCAATACTTCAAATACACTTAAAATCCAATTTTAACTTCATAACCACCATCAACACATGTATTACAACTAGCATACATGTATTCTAAATACTTATATGCATTTGTTCGAATCTAATTACGAACCATTTTAGAATTTCAATTAGAAATGTCTCATGAACAATTCTACTTCATCTAAAGGTAGTCAAGTGAATCTAGAATGGTAGTCATAACTCTAAACTTTAATCTAGAGTTCCAAACTCTTATTAATTATTCCATGTCCAACATGAACATCTTTGACCTAATACATAAGCATATTGTGTTTATACTTCTAAAGTATCCTAACACAATTGATTAGCCTTATTTTAACTTTAAGCTATATGATCATGCATCTAATACATAAATAAACATAGCTTAGGAGAAGATCAAATATTACCTAGTAAGCTTGATAAAAGATCCACTTTACTTATCCTTTGTTGAAATTATTGGAGAACCTTCAAGGTGTGCAAGCTTGACTTCAAGATCCAACCTTGATTTCCAATGCTAGCAAGCTTCACTTCAAGATATAATCTTGATTTCTTCTTAATGAAATATTTTGTAGACCTCACAAGCTTCTCTAAAAACTTCTCTAACTTAGGCTAATCTCTCAAGAATTACTTGTGTATAGCTAACTCAAGTTGTTGCTTATGCTTGTACTTGTAATTAAAACATTCCTAAAGCTTTCTATTTATAGGAAAACTTAGGAAATTTTTAATTAATAAAAGTTCTAATCAACTTTTAAGTGGTCTTAATCCAATTTGTCCAAATATGTATAATTAGGTGTGACTAATCTCCATTGTCTCCCGCTTTGATTTAATCCAATTAAGTCAAGCCAAGGATTAAGAGATGGATTAGTTCAACGTTTGCCACTTTGATTTAATCCAATTAAATCAAGCCAAAACCACCTATTATTACATACTTACAATTACCATAATATCCTCAAATGGTAGAGATAATTATGATTTTACAATTAAGCTCTTGTGTAATTATTGAATTAATCCAATTAATCCAATTAGGTCAAAGTAAATAATCAATGTTATCTAATAACACGTGATTATCTTAGTTGATAATTATAATATCGAATATTATCTTTTATCAAAAATTAAATCGGCTACCCAAGTGCTAAACGAGTACACTTCATATTGGGACTCTCTAAGTTAGACATGTTCATCATATAAGCCTAGCTAATATGTACGTAATTCGGCCACCTCCGAATTCGCGAAGAACGCGAATGACCTTTTTGAACTATACAAGTCGAGGTCATCCCATATGTTTAACAATCCCTCCGTCGTAGGCTATCCGAGTTGTGCTTAGAAAACATAGAATATGCCGTCAAGTTTCCAAGACGCACATCTCATGTCGACATGTCAATGATTCTTTAAAACTGATGCGATCCACCTTAGGTGATTGGCTTTGGCCAAGTCTTTAAGAATGGTGACTTAACTCACATGGATACCTAAACCCCTTATGGTACACATACGGGCCGACGGATCCTATCTTGCTTCGTACTTGATTACTGAGTGCATCGGTCCACACCCAACGAACATCTAGAGGCCAGACCATGAAAGGTTTCCGACATACATGGCATCAAAGTGTGGAGGATCTCACACAAAATCAATGACATCCTATAATCGAAGGATTATATATGCTACTCGGCTCAGGAGATTCATATTGACGGTGGTGTGTACTTCCAACTATTAGGAATCACCTATGAGTCATTCAGTATTCGCTTCAACGAATACCCACATGTCTATACGAGTTTCAAAAACTCATGGTACATCGGATTAAATCATTGGAACTCCAATTCCAATATACGACATGTGCTAGTCTTTTAGGTTATAGGAATTCGACCGTTATTCCAAAACCAACGACTATGAATATTTACTTTAAGAATAGTTTACACAGTGTCAAAACTATTTTAAGGTCGATGTCATTCTTAGCATATCTATACATCAATCTAATATGTATAATGACAATACTATTATAAGGTATGAGATGAAAAATATTGTTATTTTAATAATAAATAATAAAATGTACAAATCAGATTGGCACTCCAAGCATCAACTCCATCAACAAATTCTTATGATATCCTGTAATGTATCCAAAGAGGATCCGTCAGTCCCATGTACAGGATTTAGGTATCCATTTCGTGATCCTTTAAATCTTTGGCCAATGTATACTGCGGAAATGAGTTCTGAGTATTTATTTAGAGAATAATATATATGTCGCAACATATATGAATTGTACATAGCGGAGATTGATGTATCTTCTATATCTCCAGTACTATTTGGATAGCTTATGACGGTTAGATTATATATATGTAGTGATATCGACGTGTATAGTTTAGTTTGATTATCTGTGGTCATTGTAATTTTTGAATGGACGAATTACAGACATGAAAATGGTTTTTGTGATGGATAAACCTGAATCCAGAGAGTCCCACAATATGAAGTGTACTCATTAAACATTTGGGCAATAAATTAGGGATAATTTGGATTATTCATAATTTACACATGTGCGTAAATTTAACGTATATTTGTATACGATACATAAATTGATTAGATACACATTAAAGACTAATTGGAGGTTGACACTTGTTTTTACTGTGATTAATTGAATTAATTAAATGTTAATTAATTTTTTATTATATTAAAGAAGAATATTCTTGGAATATTTTTCCATGATTAATTTTTTGTTTAATGTTTTAATTTAAGTTAATTAATTTAAATTTCTAAAAAATATTATTGGAATATTCTTTTATAGTTGGCTAATTTTGATTGGACAAACCATGTGTATTTTACATATGGATTCCAATAAGCAAAAAATTAATTAATTAATTTTATTTTGATCATATTAAAATGTGTCTAAATTTGGACCAAGTATCGTCTTGGAAAATTGACATTTTTGGCCCTATATTTTCGACAATATGATATATAAATGAAAAATTATTTTTCATTTTTTGGTTAGAGTTTCTCATGTGTTGAGAACAAAAATAATATGGTTAGGTTACAAAATTTATACAGCAGAAGAGAAGTATTTGGATATTGGATGCAAAGACAACAACTTAATTGGATTCAGATATAATCTTTATTTCCATTTTGAAAAATTACTTTCTTACTCATGTTATTATGTAATTGATATATGTTACATGTTTCCAAATATTTGGTGTTTATAATTTTGTTGATAACCTTTATGAATCCTAATATTTAGCATGTGTAGATTTTGGTCTAATTAAAGATATAGGGTAACATTTTAAAGTGTTATGATCACTCTTATAATACCTAAAATTATTCTTGGATATTTCATATGTGGTGACTTTGAATGGTATAAATTAAATTTGATCAATTTGATGAAGAATTTGGATTTTAACATGAAAAATAATTATTTAATTTGATTAAATCCGAAATTAATTTATTTTACGAAAAATATAAGATATTAAAATGTGTTTGGATGTTATTGGGTATTGAAATAATTTTCGGAAATTATTTCGTGGTCAAAATAGTAAAATTTTCCGAAAACAGTAAAAATACAATACCATGTAAAATATGACTGTGCAGTGAACTACTCACTGGACAATCACATTAAGAGCTGACTGGTCACTATTCATGTAACCGGGTCAGTCTGGCATGTGAATCGACTGACCGGTCACTTGATTGGTGTAAATTTTTTCAAAAAACTTTCGTAAAATTTTTGTCATATTTCAATAATTTAATTTGAAGTGGCTATTTGATTCTTACAAAAGATTTAGCTGAAATATAGGCAAATTTACGGTATATGATACTGAAAAATTAAAATATTTAAAAATCTATTTTTTACCTAAATCACTCTTCCACCCCTAAACCCAAACAATTATAACCTCCATGCTTATCTTGAGGCGGTGGGCCTTCATTCACAAGCAAGAAAGATCACACGCGACATTATTAGTCAAGAAATAAAGCAAATATATGTGGAAAAATCATATACATCACCAAGGCATCATGAGAACATAAAAAATGCATACCATGCAAATAGAAAGAAAAGAGAGAAAGTGCCTTCAAGAAATTTACAGTATTTCCTCCCAATAAAGGTCCAAAGAATTGTACAAGAAAGAATATCAAAGAGAATGAGAGAAAGAATCCAAGAATATTGTTGATAGTGATTTTTGATGACAAGTACTTTGAACAGTTCGGCAAAGACAGAGAAGTAATTTCAGATTTTGGGTTATTCTTCGGCCTGAGAGATTCCGGACACAATTTTCCGAGGTGACGGACCAGAACACGTAATATGGTAAAGATTCAGAGACTGACCACATCAGAGCAGAGACCGATCACAGAAGATAGGTCAGGCAGTTCAGCACAGTTCAGGCCGACCACAACAGAAGTCTGGTGGCTCAGTTTAGTGTTGTTTCACCTTCAGTACCGCGGAAGATGAGTTCGGATATTTCTGGACGAGGGAAAGACAGTTTGGAAGCTCGGCAGGTCAGAGTTGTTGGGTTTTTTCCCTCCAAAACGTGTCATTATTTGGAGGCACTTTACAGGCTGGATCCAGTATATAGCGTGTGGCGGAAGATAGCCACAATGATGTGACAGGATGTCAGAGAGTAGGCTTCGCTTTCGGCGATGACAGTCTTAGGGCAGAGAACCCGTTAATCAGTCAGGCCTCACGCGGGAAACATTTTTGAATTGGAAGAACAATGTGTATCTCTCTGTGTATATAAATGAATGGTAGTCTCATTTGTAGAGGTTGGGTTTTTCTACATAGCAACTTGTAACATAAAAGAATACCACTTGTAACTCATTTCAACTGCTCGGTCACATTCTAGCCTGTCTCAAAAAAGGTCGGCCGAGGCAGCTCTTGGCAATAAAAACAACCCTCATCATTTTGTGCCCATGGACGTAGGTCGGATTCGCTCCGCCGAACCACGTTAAAACTCCCTTGTCAACTTGTGTGCTGTTTCATCTTTTACTAAATTTTCTTTTGGTCATCCCCAAACCAAACAAATTAAAGGTTGATGGAAGGCTGTCTCGGGGGAGTTATCTTGAAACTGCCTCTAGAACGATAATCAGCCGTCAACAAATATATTAAATAAAAAAATCAATAGATTAACTAAAGAAATAGACAAGTGTTGAGTTCTCCTAGAACATGCCAATGATCTATTAAGCATAAACATGTGTGAATAATCGAAGTAAGATTGCGGAAAATATACTTACTTTGATCGGCTATAGGATGTAGAGATAACAAAAATTTCCAACCTTTGTGTTGTGCTCAAAGCTCTCTTTTGTATGAATGATTTAGCTCCAAACTTGTTCTTTGAATTCCAAACTCAAGGGGATAGTTTCCCTATCACCTTTGTTGACTCCATTGATGTCCTAGCATGCTTGATTTTGAATAAAAAACCATCAAATATGAACCCTAGGTTCACGCCACTTTGGAGAGAAATAGAGGAAGTGGTTCGGCCCTTGGCCAAAAAATGAGAGAATGAATTGTTGGACAATTATGACCCATAGCATCACTATTTGTACAGATCATGGTGTTGTTGTACAAATTAACTATGTGACAAAGGAAATTGCCCTTTTATCATTTGTAATTAGATTACCAAGATGTATAAATGATATAAGGTCCTTATGATTAGTTCCGGATTGAGATGATATGAGACAGTATCAATCCACGAAGGTTTAATCATTAAATATCCCTAGTCGGAGTATTATCGAGATTGGACATCGATAATGCGTAAAAGACTAGTATTACACTTGTGCACGTTGTGGGAGCATAATAACATAGTTCTCATATATTTGGGTATAGGATATTTATGCAAGTGTAATAGGAGGTTGTGTTAACCGATGGAACGGAAACAACTTCACTTTGGATAGACCCCTCAGAATTCCATTGGTAGTATGACTATGTGTCTATGGAAGTCCGAATCAGGGTAGGTGTATTTGGTCTTAACCTGAGACTTGCACCGCTAATACTTGTGATAATCAATATACTTTGGTTTTGGTCGTCCACGGCTTTAACAGGTTCTGTGTACGCCTCTTCTTGGTATATTGAGAATCGTAGTGTATTGGGTGTGATGTCGAGATGGAAGTATCACTCCAGTCATAGTGGAGATGATGATCACGTAGGATATGGAACTGGTGCTCCTATGTACTGCAGTTATCGGGATAATATGACTAGGTCATGATTATCCGATAATAGAGACTAGTTACCAGAGATCCGATATGTGCTTCGTATGGGGCAGACACAATTCCAGCCTCAGGCCTTGCATGTGACATCCGATGCTGGATCGTAATACGCAATACTACGTATACTACGCTTGATATAGATCACATATTCCAGTAAGAATATTTCTGGAGAATTTGGTAGGCACGGTGCTTTGCTAGAAGCCAACCATGTCTTGTAAATCGGTATAAACGTAGTACTAGGTACGTACGTGTTCATATAGTCCGACGACCGGATTTACTACCAACATATCTGGGGATCTCATGGGTCGCTTCCCGCAGATTCACCGATGACGTATGACTTGCACTTTATTAATCTGGGATTAATTATATGAGAGAGAAAATTAATCTAGGATTAATTACGGAGATATTTTATCTGGGATAAAATATTATTTAAACAGAGAGAACGATTAATTTGGAATTAATCGATAAAATAATATATTCGATATATTATAAGAAATTGGATTTCGACACGGAATTAAAATTAGATTTTAATTCGGGCGAACGAGTTAATTTAGAATTAATTCGTTAGCGACGTGAATAGTAATTTTGCTAGGCAAAATTATTTAATTGAATTTGATTTAATTACGTCGCAACGGAATATTCATTAATTCGGAATTAGCGAACCCGAGCCCGGGAGTTTTTACGGGCCCACTCGCATTTCGAATCGAGTGGGGCCCACATGTCACATCAAGCGTCAAATCACTAGTCAACTTTAGTCACTTTGATTGATGGAAGTTGATGGGATTTGATGGTTGAGTGCAAAACACTCTAGTGTGATGGCTTGAAAGACATTTGCCATTATTTTATTTTTTTGGTATTTTGACTTTCATTTTTGGTATTAGATACACAACACACAAATTCTCTCTCTCAATTAACACACACGGTTTGGAACCAAATTTTCCATCCCTCCTCTCTCGGCTTTGAGGCTATTTCCTTCTCCTTTTTCTTGGCAAGGCAGAATAACAAGAAGAAAGATGGAAGATTTGTGGCAAATTTTCCAATGCTAGCACATGAAGGGTCATCCTAAGGTGATAGGGAAACCAACTTATGAGCATGGAATCACCATTTGCAAAGCTTGGAGCTTGGAGCATCAATGGACAACCATGGCCGAATTTTTGTAGCACAAAATGCAGCCCACTGCCGAGAGTCCCCCTTGGAGGAAAGCTTGAAGATTTTTTGTGTTCAACACATCGCCAAATCCGATCAATGTAAGTATGATTCCGCAATGCTTCTTTGTTGTATTCGCACATGATTTCTTGCTTGAAATCGATCTTGGGACTTAATAGAAACCCAACAATGGTATCTTTAGCCATTTTGAGCATGAAATTGAAATTAGGGTAAAATTGGGCAAAATTGATTTGAGCACGTTTGAGTGAAATTGATTGTTTGAGTATGCTTAAATGATGATAACATAGTGTTATGCATGATCAATTTGACAAAAATCGAATTGGATGAATTTTCCCCAATATGATTGGCTTGGCCGAATCTAGTCTTGCCCTAAATGTCATGGTATTTTTTGATTTTGATCATTGGATGAGTTGAAATCATTTGGGAAATTTTGATTGTGGATTTAATTGGATTGAAACCGAATCGGACATGAAAAACCCTAAAATGCCGAGACTTGATAAGCATGGAAAATTATTGATTTTTTTATTCAAATGTGTTGGACATGTGTTGATGATAATTAGCATAATTAATTGAGTGAATTAGTATTTTGGAAATGTTAATTTGGTTAATTAATTATGGCATACACTTTAGGTTAATTAAATTATGAAATTTGGAATTTTGGTAATTTAATTAATTGGGCCAAATTTGGAATTGGGCTTGTAAAGTTGTAATTGGGCTTAATGGGCTTGGTTGGGCCAAATTTGGTTTAGGCTAATTGGTTGGATCCAATTGGGCCCAAAACCATATCCATAAAGTCCAAATATGACTTAATGGACCTTTAATATTTAATTGGGCCTAATGGGCCTAAATTGGTTTTTTGGCAAATCAGGGTGATTCCTTAAATGGGCTTTGGTATTTGGGTTTGACCCATATTGACCAAAAGTCCATGCCTTAAGAAATTAATTGAAAGCCCATTGGACTTTAAATTAAATTGACATTGGATGTTAATTGGGCTTTGAGACCCGTAATGATTAGATTTAGAATCTAAGTCGTAAATGTACGTTAATAAAGTGTAATATTTAATTTAGAATTAAATATAGAATTAGTATTAAATACAAATTAAATTGGATTTAATGTTCTAGTTTAATATAATTCAAGAATTCGTACTTTGAGTACTTATTCGCAAAACGAGTTTGACTCGCGTAAAATCAAATCGTTGTTTGAACACTGGATGGTCATTAATTTTCAGATTAATTAATTGGATTAGATTGATTTATAACATGCTTGTGTGAATACATGGATGCGATGTATGAATAATGTATATCGGATGGATATAAGATAGGTGAGGGCAATTTTGGAAATTGTTGTAATAAATTTAGAATTTATTAATTTGACCTGCGTGTCCAGCCTATTACCTCTTGACTTTGTGTATTTCTCTTCTCACCTATTCCTCTCAATGTAAATGAGGTTTCTTTAGAACTGTTATGTAATTGGGTAGAAGTAATACTTGTGCTAGCGGGAGAGAGGAAATAGAGAGATTTGTTCTAGGAACAATGTGTTTAAATATCCATCCGCATATCATTATTATTTTATTTATACGCGCCTTATTATGTTTTTAGAATGCATGTTTAAGGGTGTATGCTGATGAGACCTTAACAAAGATAATTAATTGGTTGCCAATTACGCGAAAAACCCTCACAAAATATTAAGCATTTTTCCTTCCATTGAGTGATTCTTACTCAAGATCCAAGATTGGCACTAGTTTGTTGGCCAAAGTCAAGACATTTGTCCGTCGCGGATGTGTTTGAATCATGAAGGCTTTGTTCCATATCGGTGTCTTGTCCAAGTTGTGATTTTTTGGCCAAAGTCAATATCACTTCTTGTCCATCGACATCGATTACGAAGCTATCCATGGTCAATGGGTTCCGCTTAACTGGGATCACTAAGTTTTTGTGCCAAAGCCAAGGCTTAGTTGATTCAGAGGAAAAAAGTTAGGCAATATATTGGCATTTATTGGCATATATAAGATATATGTTTCGGACTTGGATGTCCACCTACTGGATCTAGGAATTGGATGGGATCCAATTGATCTTAGAGATCTACCTAGTTAATTATCATACAATTTGTTGGCCAAAGTCAAGATTGTGTGTTATTTAACGGGATCCTAGCCCACTAGGAAACAAGGTTTCCCGAGTACTCCACAGAGGGTTAGTATTAAATTTGCAATATTCGTTTAATTACTTGCCATACTCGCTCATTACAAATTTTTCGTCAATATAAATTAATATATTAGTTGGACTAATATTTAATCGTTGTTTTAATTGAACAGTTGGACTGTATTCAAACTATTTCAATTAATAGATGATTTTATAATTGGATTATAGTAATCAATATAATTGAATTAATCTATTAAATTATAGTTGATTATATAGTTAGACTATAGTAATCATTATAATAAATAGTACCTAAAATCGTTGATTCGATAGTTGGACTATTGGAATCAAGATAACTGAAAGATTAACGTTTAGAACATAATCCTGGGTGAAAATGTATTTAAACGACTTTAATTTTCAAATTGGGAATAAAACCTCAGGATAGTCCTAGAGACCGAGAAGTTACTTTATTTGATATAGTGACGTCTCGAGCCTAAGCCCGGAGTTAAGCAAATAGTAGAACATGATATTTGGAATATTCATGTGATGATAACTTTAGTGCTTAATCTGTTATGCTTGCCGCAAGGACTCCTTAATTTCTTATTCAGAACTAAGGATTAGATCCTTATAGTATGATAATGAAATTGAAGGATCTTCATAGATCTATCCTTAGATCTTAGAAGTACAAATTGCAATAGAAAACACTTGGAGAGTTAATGGCTATACTCAAGGAGACAAAGCCGAAGTTTGCAATAAGGCAAGAAGCGCAAGGCGCATCTTACTTCGACATCCCAGAAGGCCAAGGCTTGGCCAAAGGCTTCTTGGGTGTGGAAAAGAGGCAAAGGAAAAATCATTATAATCTTCTGGGAAGACATATGACACATCCCAAAATGTCTGCCAAAATTGTGGCAAACGGGGTCACTGGAAGCGTGACTGCCGTATGGACAAGGCATACATGAAGAAAGAGAAGGCGGTGCAAGGCTCCTATTTCAAACATGTTTTTCATAAACATGTTCGCTACTAGTATTAAAATTGGATATTAAATATTGAGTGTGGTACATAAATATGTACTGATGTGTAGAATCTGCTGACAAGCGGATACTGACTTCAGTTGAGATTTACCTACGAATTGAAAACGGGACGAGAGTCACTGTTTTAACTGTAGATACCTAAGTTTGGGAACTACCATTAGAGTGTGTACTTAAATTAGGAAACTGTTAAAATGTAACTAGTTTGACTAGAAATATTATCTCTATATCAGAGTATAATCCGTTGCGGATATACCTTTATATTCTAGAACACTAAAGTGTTTTATTTTATAAAGATGATATTGAGATAAACACATTAGATGTGAATAACATTATTTATATTTTGAATATAAATAAATCTCAAACATATGACATGACAAACAAATAGCTCAAACTGAATTAATCAGTTGAGACTTATTTGTGGCATTGTTGTCTGGGACACAATTAAACAAGACTCGTATATCCACACTTTTGAAGAGTGGATACTAGGGCGGATTTGATACTATTCAAATGATGTCTACGAATCTAGTTTATTGGGCAAAGTGCCTAAAACACCTTTTACTTGGTAAAAGTGCAAGTGCCACCGATCTGTTAGCCCTCGTTCATAGTGACGTAAGTGGGCCCATGTCTAGCTAGGCTAGAGGTGGATATGAATGTTTCGTGACCTTTACGGATGTGGCATCGCGTTATGGTTATGTGTTTCTTTTGAAACACGAATCGGAAACTTTTTATTAATTCAAAGAGTTTCGACACGAAGTAGACAAACAGATCGGCTAAAGTATTAAACACCATGATTGGACCATGATGAAAATACTTAAGCAATAAGTTTCTCAAATACTTGAAAGAGTATAGTATTCTTTCAATGAGGACTCCTCCTGGAACACGTCAGTTTGACGGTGTGTCTGAACTGAGAAACCGAATTCGGTTGGACATGATAAGGTTAATCATGAGTCGCTCTGAGCTACCATTTCCTTCAAGGGATACGCATTAATCAGGCAAAACTTATTTTGAATAAGGTTCCATAAAATTCTGTTTGACAGACTTCATATTAGATATGAACAGGAAAGAAACTGGGTTTTCTCATTCCTGAAGATTTGGGTATGATGGGCATATGTTTGGATGATACCAAACTAAAACCCAAATCGGATAAGTGCCTAAATTGTAGGTTATCATAGGGAAACCTAAGTATAGTACTTATACAACTCACTAGAGAACAATGTAATTGTTGCTCGCCATACGGTTTCCTAAGAGGAATACCTATATGCAGTGGTAAGTGGGAGGAAAGTAAAACTCGATGAAAATCGGAGTAATACTATTCCAGGCACCGATTCCTTAATGAAACACAAATAGTTCATCAAGGATGGAACTATACCAATAATCTTCGAATACACAAGAACCACGTAAGTCAGAGAAAGTCAGAAAACAACCTGGGAGGTATGGGATTCTGATCTCACCTCATGAAGATGTCAATCTTATTGAGGAATACGAACTGACTACATATGAGGAAGTGATACAAGGTATCGACTCCCTATTATGGAAAAGTGTCATGATGTCCGAAATGGATTCCATGTATACCAACCAAGTTTAGACACTGGTTATTGTACCGGAAGACATTGTGCCTATTGGTACTATATAAGTCTTCAAGGAAGACATACATGGAAGGCAACATACCAACGTACTAAGCTGGGCTTGTAGCGAAAAGGTATCGTTATCAACATTTTGTCGATTACGACGAAACCTTTTACTCGTTGCCATGGTTAAATCCATTTGGATAATGCTTGCTGATGCTGCATGTTTCATTTATGAAATGTGGCAGCTGAACGTCAAAATCACTTTCCTTAAACGGAAACCTTTTTGGAGGATGTTTATAACATCCTGACGGTTTTGTCGTAATAAAACAAGCAAACAAGGTTTGCAAGTTATTCGATCCATTTATGGATTGAAGTAAACATTGCGTTCTTGGAAATATCGCTTTGATGTAATCATAATGGTATATGATTTAATTCAAAACGAATATGATTTTTGTGTATATAAGAAGGTTAGTGGGAGCGCACTGACAATGAATGTCCTAAGTAATGATGACATGTCATTTCTTGGAAATGATATTCCCATAATAAAATCGGTGAAAGCTTGGCTTTCATGAAAATTCTCCGTAGAATTCTTGGAGAGAGACAACCTTTATTCTAGGAATAAAGATCTACTGAGATAGATTTAAAGTTTTTAATACTCTCCGAGAACTCGTACATTGAAATAAATGTAAGTGATCTGGTGTCTCATATGCTTTGAGCATATGGAGTCACAATCAGGCCAATCCAAGTGATAGTCACTGGATTGATGTTAAGAACATTTTTAAGTATCTTAGATGAACTAAGGATGTTGTCTTATACTATGGAGAAGAAGAACTTGAAGTGATTGGATTCACTGTTGCAAGTTTCCTAACCGATAATAACGACTATAAGTCATAACAAAGGTACTATAGAGTTTGAATAACGAAATAGTGAGCCAGAAATCTTCCAAGCAAGATACTGTTACCGAATAAACAACAAAAGTGGATTATTGCTACAGCTGAGGCAGCAATAGAAGCCTTTTGGATCGATAATAATCCTAATCAGATTAGGAGTAGATCTGTTAGCAGCTGAGCTAAGATACAGCACAGGCGAAAGAATTAATGGTCTCATCAACGATCCATATATATACTTCAAATATTCATCTGATTCGTTCGGATCATACATCGTGGCGATGTGATGAACGAATAAATCGTATCAGATGATAACCTTGCAAATCCGCTGACGAAAGTATTTTCTCAGTCGAAGTTTGAGCGAACCGTACATAGTTCGGGTGTAGGACACTTGAGTGATTGGCTATAGGCCAAGTGGGAGATTGTTGGACAATTATGACCCATAGCATCACTATTTGTACAGATCATGGTGTTGTTGTACAAATTAACTATCTGACAATGAAAATTGCTATTTTATCATTTGTAATTAGATTACCGGGATATATAAATGATAAAATTCCATATGATTAGTTCCGGATTAATAAGTTATGAGACAATATTAATCCACTAAGGTTTAATCATTAAAACATCCCTAGTCGGAGTATTATCGAGATTGGACATCGATAATGCGGAATAGACTAGTATTACACTTGTGTGTGTTATGGGAGCATAACAACATAGTTCTCATATATTTGGGTATTGGATACTCATGCAAGTGTAATATGAGGTTGTGTTTAGCGATGGTACAGAAACAGCTTCGCTCTGATAGACCCCTCGGAATTCCATTGGTAGTATGACTATGTGTCTATGGAAGTCTAAATCAGGGTAGGTGTATTTGGTCTTAACCTGAGACTTGCACCGCTAATACTTGCGAGAATCAATATACTTTGGTTTTGGTCGTCCAGGGCTTTAACCGGTTCTGTGTATGTCTCTTCTGGGTATATTGAGAATCGTAGTGTATTGAGTGTGATGTTAAGATGGAAGTATCACTTCAGTCATATGGAGATGATGGTCACGTAGGATACAGAACTGGTGCTCTTATATGCTGCAGCTATCGGGATAATATGACTAGGTCATGTTTATCCGATTATAGAGACTAGTTACCAGAGATCCGATATATGTTTCGTACGGGGCAGACACAATTCTAGCCCCAGGCCTAGCACGTGACATCTGATACTGGATCGCAATACACAATACTACGTATACTACGCCTGATATAGATTATATATTCCTTTAAGAATATTTCTGGAGAATTGGGTAGGCACGGTGCTTTGCTAGAAGCCAACCATGTCTTGTAAATCGGTAAAAACGTAGTACTAGGTACGTACGTGTTCGGATAGTCCGACGACGGGATTTACTGCCAACATTTCCGGGGATCTCATGGGTCGCTTCCCGAAGATTCACCGATGACGTGTGACTCAGATATAATTAATCTAGGATTAATTATTAGAGAGAGAAAATTAATCTAGGATTAATTGCGGAGATATTTTATCTGGGATAAAATACTTTTTAAAGAGAGAGAACGATTAATTTGGAATTAATCGATAAAATAATATATTCGATATATTATACGAAATTGGATTTCGACGTGGAATTAAAATTAGATTTTAATTCGAGCGAACGAGTTAATTTAGAATTAATTCGTTAGGGACGTGAATAGTACTTTTGCTAGGCAAAATTATTTAATTAAATTTGATTTAATTACGTCGCAACAGAAAATTCGTTAATTCGGAATTAGCGAACCCGAGCCCGGGAGAGTTTGCGGGCCCACTCGCATTTCGAATCGAGTGGGGCCCACATGTCATATCAAGCGTCAAATCACTAGTCAACTTTAGTCATTTTGATTGATGGAAGTTGATGGGATTTGATGGTTGAGTGCAAAACACTCTAGTGTGATGGCTTGAAAGACATTTGCCATTATTTTATTATTTTGGTATTTTGACTTCCATTTTTGGTATTAGATACACAACACACAAATTCTCTCTCTCACTTAACACACACACGGTTTGTAACCACATTTTCCATCCTCCCTCTCTCGGCTTTGAGGCCATTTCCTTCTCCATTTTCTTGGCAAGGCCGAGAATAACAAGAAGAAAGATGGAAGATTTGTGGCAAATTTTCCAATGCTAGCACATGAAGGGTCATCCTAAAGTGATAGGGAAACCAACTTATGATCATGGAATCACTATTTGCAAAGCTTGGAGCTTGGAGCATCAATGGACAACCATGGCCGAATTTTTGGAGCACAAAATGCAGCCCACTGCCGAGAGTCACCTTGGAGGAAAGTTTGAAGATTTTTTGTGTTCAACACATCGCCAAATCCGATCAATGTAAGTATGATTCCGCCATACTTCTTTGCTGTATTCACAGATGATTTCTTGCTTGAAATCGATCTTGGGACTTAATATAAACCCAAAATGAATGTTGTGTTACTTGTTTTGATTTTGTTTTATGTATATTTGATTTCAAAAATCAAAAATCCATTTACATAAAGTCAAGTTGGTAAATGTCTTTCAAAAATCAACAAAATGTGTAAGACAAGTTACCAAAATCTCTACCAACTTCTATCAACCAAAAAAGTGATAAAGTTGACTAGTGATTTGACTTGTGGGCCCCACTTTAAATTTAAAATTCGAGTGAGCCCGCTAAACACTTTTCGGGCTCGGGTTCCTTAATTTCGACTTAACGAATTTTCCGTTGCGACTTAACTAAACCAAATTTAATTAAATAATAATGTCTCTCAAAATTATTACGTAAGTCGCTTACGAATTAATTCTAAATTAATTCGTTCGCCCGAATTAAAATCCAATTTTAATTCCGCTATGAAATCTAATTTCATTTAATATATTGAATATATTAATTAATCGATTAATTCCAAATTAATCGTTCTCTCTCTTCTAATCGAATTTTATCCCAGATAAATTCTTTCGCAATTAATCCTAGATTAATTTTCTCTCTCTCATAATTAATCCCAAATTAATTATGTTGGAGTCAAACGTCATCGGTGAATCTCCAGGAAGCGACCCATGAGATCCCTGGATATGTTGGTAGTAAATGCGGTCGTCGGACTATCCGAACACGTGCGTACCTCGTACCACGTTCTTACCGATTTACAAGACATGGTTGGCTTCTAGCAAAGCACCGTGCCTACCCAATTCTCCACAAATATTATTTTAATGAATATGTAATCTTTGTTAGGCGTAGTATACGTGATATTGCGTATTACGATCCAATATCGATATCACATGCTAGGCCTAGGGCTGGAATTGTGTCTGCCCCGTACGAAGCATATATCAGATCTCTGGTAACTAGTCTCAATAATCGGATAATCATGACATAGTCATATTATCCCGATAGCTGCAGCATACAAGAGTACCATTTTCGTATCATGCGTGATCATCATCTCCATATAACTGAAGTGATACTTCCATCTTGACATCATACCCAATACACTACGATTCTCAGTATACCCAGAAAAGGCATACACAGAACCTGTTAAAGCCTCGGACGACCAAAACCAAAGTATACTGATTGTCGCAAGTATTAGCGATGCAAGTCTCAGGTTAAGATCAAATACATCTACCCTGATTCGGATTCCCATAAACACATAGTCATACTACCAATAGGATTCCGAGGGGTCGATCCAGAGCGAAGCTGTTTCCGTACCATCGGTAAACAGAACCTCCTATTACACTTGCATGAGTATCCAATACCCAAATATATGAGAACTATGTCGTTACACTTCCATAACACGCACAAGTGTAATACTAGCGTATTTCGCATTATCGATGTCCAGTCTCGATAATACTACGACTAGTGATATTTAATGATTAAACCTTACGTGGATTAATACAGTCTCATATCTTATTAATCTGGTATTAATCATATGGACTTTTATCATTTATATATATCCCGGTAATCCAATTACAAATGATAAAAGAACAATTTCCTTTGTCACATAGTTAATTTTTACAACAACACCATGTTCTGTACAAATAATGATGCTATGGGTCATAATTATCTAATAATAGGCACAATGCCTTCTGGTACATCAATAGGCACAATACCTTCTGGTACATATAATTATATGTACAATAGGCACAATGCTTCTGGTACATCAACCAGTGTCCAAACTTGGTTGTATACATAGAATCCATTTCGGACTTTATGGCACTTTGCCATAAAAGAGTCGATACCTTGTATCACTTCCTCATACGTAGCCGGTTAGTCTTCCTCAATAAGATTAATATCTACATGAGGTGAGATCAGAAACCTATACCTCCCAAGTTATTTTCTGACTCTCTCCGACCTACGCGGTTCTTGTGTATTCGAAGATTATTGGTACAGTTTCATCCTTGATGAACTGTTGGTGTTCCGTGAGGACTCGGTGCCTGGAACAGTATTACTCTGATTTTCATCGAGTTTTACTTTCCTCCCACTTACCACTGCATATAGGAATTCCTCTTACGAAAACCGCATGGAGAGCAACAATTAAATTGTTCTATTGTGAGTTGTATAAGTACTATACTTTGGTTTCCCTAGGACAACCTACAAATATGCACTTATCCTATTTGGGTTCTAGTTTGGTATCATCCAAACATTCAATTATATGCCCAGCATCCCCAAATCTTTAGGAATGAGAAACTCGGTTTCTGTCCTGTTCATATCTAATATGAAGTCTGTCTAACAGATTTTCATGGAACATTATTCAAAATAAGTATTACACTGTTTAATGTGTATCCTCAGAATGAAATTGGTAGCTCAGAGCGACTCATCATTAACCTTACCATGTCCAACAAAGTTCGGTTTCTCTGTTCGGACACACCGTCAAATTGAGGTGTCCCGGGAGGAGTCCACTGTGAAAGAATACCATACTCTTTCAAGTAATCTTGAAACTCATATGTTTAAGTATTTTACACTATGGTCTGACTGTAATGTTTTTAATACTTTTACCGGTCTGTTTTCTTACTTCGTGTCGAAACTCTTTGAATTACTCAAAAGTTTCTGACTTGTGTTTCATAAGATACACATAACCGTAATGTGATGCCACATCCGTAAAGGTTACGAAGTATTCATATCCACCTCTAGCCTAGCTAGACATGGGCCCTTTTACGTTACAATGAACAAGGGCTAAAAGATCGATGGCACTTGCACTTTTACCAAGTAAAAGATGTTTTAGGCACTTTGCCTAATAAACTAGATTCGTAGACATCATTTGAATTAGAATCAAATCCGTCTTAGTATCCATTCTTCGAAAGTATGGATATACGAGTCTTGTTTGATGTGTCCCAGACAACAATGCCACTTTTAAGTCTCAACAGATTTATAAGTTTGAGCTTTGGTTTGTCATATTATATGTTTGAGATTCATTTATATTCTAAATATAAATACTGTTATTCATATCTAATGTGCTTATCTCAATATCATATTTATAAACAAAACACTTAGTGTTCTAGAATATAAAGGTATACCTGCAACGGGTTAAACTAGATACAGAGATAATGTTCCTAGTCAAACTAGATACATTATAACATTCTCCTAATTTAAGTACATGCTCAAAGGGTAGTTCCAAAACTTAGGTTCTCATAGCCAAATCAGCGACTCTCGTCCCATTTCCAACTCATAGGTCGATCTCAACTAAAGCCAGTTTCCTGCTAATCAGCAGATTCCGCACATCAGTACATATATTTATGTACCACATCCAGTATCTAAAATCCAATTTTAAAACCAGCAGTGGACATGTTTATAACAAACATACCTGAAGTCGAAGCGTTGCCCGTCTTCACTTCCTTCATGCCTGCCTTTGTCCATACGGCAGTCACGCTTCTAGTGACCCCGTTTGCCACAGTTTAGGCAGACATCTTGGGATTTGTTCTTTGTCTTCCAAGAAGATTGTGACGATTTTGCCTTTGCCCCTATTTCATATCCTTAGAAGCCTTCGGCCAAGCCTTGACCTTCTGGGATGTTGAAGTAAGATGAGCCTTGCGTTTCTTGCCCTTTTGCAAGCTCTGGCTCTATCTCATTGAGTATAGCCATTAACTCTCCAAGAGTTTTATTTTGCAATCAGTATTTCTAAGATCTAAGAATAGATCTATGAATATCCTTCAATTTCAATATCATACTATAAGGATCTAATCCTTAGTTCTGACGAAGAAATTAAGGAGTCTTTGCGGCAAGCATAACGGATTGAGCACTAAAGTTTTTCATCATGATGAGTCTTCCAAAGCTCATGCTCTACTATTTGCTCAACTCTGGGCTTAGGCCCGATAGGCCGCTCTATCAATAGAGTAACTTCTCAACTCGCAGGACTATCCTGAGATTCATTTCCCAATATGAAATTTAAAGCCGTAAAAGACATTTTTCACCTAGGATTATGTCATTTGACGCTAATCTTTCCAGTTATAATAATTGCTATAGTCCAACTATCCAATCAACGATTTCATGTACAATCTAATGTAATGATTACTATAGTCTAACTATATAATTAACTACAATTTGATTGGTTAAATTCAAATATATTGATTACTATAATCTAATTATATAATCAACTATAAATGAAGTAGTTTGAATACAGTCCAACTGTTAAATTAAAATAACAATGGAATATTAGTCCAACTAATATATTTATATTTAAATAATTAATGACGAAAAATGAAATGAGCGCGTATTGGCAAGTATCTAAATGAAATTGCAAATTTAATACTTACCTCCCACTAATTTTCGGCGAGCCTCTAACCCTCTGTGGAGTACTCGGGAAACCTAGTTTCCTAGTGGGCTAGGATCCCATTAAATAACACACGACCTTGACTTTGGCAAACAAGTTGTATGAAACTTAACTAGGTAGATCTTTAAGATCAATTGGATCTCATCCAATTCCTAGATCCAGTAGGTGGACCTCCAAGTCCGAAACTGTTGGTCTCTAAGACAATCCAAGATCTATATAAGCAATGAAATAATGTGAATACGAAAGTAAGAATGGCGGAATCATACTTATAAAGATCGGATGTTGGATGCGTTGAACACAAAACATTTTCTCCTTGTAGAAGTTTCGGCCAAGGTGTCCTTTGAGAAGTCTCCAAGCTTCCTCTTTGAATGTTGAATCCAAGCTCCAAGCTTTGATCTCGATTCCAAGCTCAAGGGATTAGTTTCCATAACACCTTGAAATGATTCCTTGTTTGTGCTAGCAAGAAAAGAAAGAAAATAATTTTCCTTCTAATGGTGAAGAAGCTCACGGCAATGAGCTTATGGAGAGAGAGAGAGTTTTCAATTTTCTTTCGATTTTGTTTTCTAAAAACATATCACAAAATCCTTCACACTTTTTGGTATTTGTTTTTCCAAAAAGCAAAAGCCAAAATGGAGGGAAAATGGCATTCAATGCTTTCAACAACTCAAATCATGAATAGTGATTGGTTGTCAATCACAAAAAAAGGTGACATGACTTTCATCACTAAAGTGACAGGCGATGTGACTTGCGATGTGACTTGTGGGCCACACTTTAATTCATAATGTGAGTGGGCCCGCAAACACATTCCGGGCTCGGGTTCGTTAATTCCGAATTAACGAACTTTTCGTTGCGACATAATTAAATCAAATTTAATTAAATAATTATGCCTAGCAAAATTACTATTCACGTCGCTCGCGAATTAATTCTAAATCAATTCGTTAGCCCGAATTAAAATCCAATTTTCATTCCGCGTTGAAATCTAATTTCGTTTAATATATCGAATACATTATTTTATCGATTAATTCCAAATTAATCGTTCTCTCTCTTCAAATAGTATTTTATCCCAAATAAAATCTATCCGCAATTAATCCTAAATTAATTATGTTCGAATCATACATCATCGGTGAATCTTCGAGAAGCGACTCATGAGATCCCTGGATATGTTGGCAGTAAATCCGGTCGTCGGACTATCCGAAGACGTACGTACCTCGTACAACATTTTTACTGATTTACAAGACATGGTTGGCTTCTAGCAAAGCACCGTGCCTACCCAATTCTCTAGAATTATTCTTAAAGGAATATATAATCTATGTCAGACATAGTGTACGTAGTATTGCGTATTGCGATCCAGTATCGGATGTCACATGCAAGGCCTGGGGCTGGAATAGTGTCTTCCCCGTACGAAACATATATCGGATTACAAGCAACTAGTCTCTTTAATCGGATAATCATGACCATGTCATATTATCCCGATGGTTGCAACCATTTAGAGTACCAGTTCTGTATCCCTGCATGATCATCATCTCCATATGACTGAAGTGATACTTCCATCTTGACATCACACCCAATACACTACGATTCTCAATAAACCCAGAAAAGGCGTACAAATAACCTGTTAAAGTCCTGGATGACCAAAACCAAAGCGTATTGATTGTCGCAAGTACTAGCGATGCAAGTCTCAGGTTAAGTCCAAATACACCTACCCTGATGCGGATTCCCATAGACACATAGTCATACTACCAATGGGATTCCGCGGGGTCTATCCAGAGCGAAGCTGTTTCCGTACCATCTGTAAACACAACCTCCTATCACACTTAAATAAGTATCCAATACTTAAATATATGAGAACTATATCGTTACGCTTCCATAACACGCACAAGTGCAATACTAGTCTATTCCGCATTATCGATGTCCAGTCTCGATAATACTACGACTAGGGATATTTAATGATTAAACCGTTATGGATTGATAATGTCTCATATCTTATAATCCGGAACTAATCGTAAGGACATTTATCATTTATATATTTAAGTAATCAAATTACAAAATGATAAAATGCAATTTCCATTGCTACATAGTTAATTTGTACAAAAACCACAATATCTTTTACAAATAGTGACACTATGGGTCATAATTGTCTAACAGAAACATATATCCAATATATGCCAATATATATGATATATTCCCTAACATTTTTCCTCTGAATCAACAAATCATTGGCTTTGGCTTAACTAACTTAATAAAACCAGTTAAGCGTGACCCATTGACAGTGGGAAAGCTTCGTAATCGAGGTCGATGAACAAGAAGTGACCTTGAATTTGGCGAACAAATCACAACTTGCCCAAGACGTATGATATATAACAAAGCTTTCATGATTCAAACACATCCGGGATGGACAAAGGTCTTGACTTTGGCCAACAAACCAATGCCAATCTTGGATCTTGAGAGAGAATCACTGAATGGAAGGAAAAATGCTTAATATAAAATTAGGGTTTTTGTCACGATTTGGCAACCAATTTATTATCTTTAATTAGGTCTCATCATACACCCTTATACATCCATTCTAAAAGCATAATAAGGCGCGAATAAAAAATAATGATATGCGGATGGATATTTAACAAATTGTTCCTAGAACAAATCTCTCAATTTCCTCTCCCCGGCTAGCACAATTCTAACTTCTACCCAATTACATAATACAATAAAGAAACCTCATTAACATTGAAGGGAATTGGTGAGAAAATAAGTACAAAGTGTTGGAGTTTTCTAGGTCAAACCAAGATCAATTAAGCATATAAACGTGTGAATACATCAAAGTAAAGTTGCGGAAATACTCACTTTGATCGGCTTTGCGATGCGAAGAACACAAAAATTTCTGCTCCTTGAAGCTCTCGGCCAAGCATCCATTTGTGCTCCTTGTGTTGTCTTCAACCTCCAAGCTTTGATTTGAGATTCCATGCTCATGAATGGGTTTCCCTATCACCTTTGTGAGACTCATTTGGTGTGCTAGCACTCTTGAAGATTTGCAACAAATCTTCTATTTTTACTCCTTGAGACTCTCGGCCAAGCCAAGAGATTTGAGAGAAAAAAGGCCATTGCCGTGAGTGAGGAAGAGGGAGAGAATGAGAGGATGAGTTGTGTGTATTTTTTTTTCTAAAAACATATACCAAAAATCCTAACCAAATTTGGTAAAAACTTTTCCAAAAAGCTTAAACCAATTTTGGAGGCAAAATTACATTTATTGCCCACAACCACCAACATCATGAATAGTGACTTGTTGTCAATCACCAAAAGGTGACTTGACATCCATCACTAAAGTGACAGGTGATGTGACAAGCGATGTGACTTGTGGCCGCACTTGATTCAAAATCGGAGTGGCCTTGCAAACACATTCCGGGCTCGGGTTCGTTAATTCTGAATTAACGAATTTTCCGTTGCGACGTAATTAAATCAAATTTAATTAAATAATTATGCCTAGCAAAATTACTATTCATGTCGCTAGTGAATTAATTCTAAATTAACTCGTTAGCCCGAATTAAAATCTAATTTTAGTTCTGCGTCGAAATCTAATTTCGTATAATATATCGAATATATTATTTTATCGATTAATTCCAAATTAATCGTTTTCTCTCTTTAAATAGTATTTTATCCCAGATAAAATATCTCCGCATTAATCCTAGATTAATTTTCTCTCTCTAATAATTAATCCTAGATTAATTATATCTGAGTCATACGTCATCGGTGAATCTTCGGGAAGCGACCCATGAGACCCCCAAATATGTTGGCAGTAAATCCGGTCGACGGACTATCCGAACACGTACGTACCTAGTACTACTGTAGGCACTGCATTTTTGCATGTAAGTCTCTTTAATCGGATAATCATGACCATGTCATATTATCCCGATGGTTGCAACCATTTAGAGTACCAGTTCTGTATCCCTGCATGATCATCATCTCCATATGACTGAAGTGATACTTCCATCTTGACATCACACCCAATACACTACGATTCTCAAAAAACCCAGAAAAGGCGTACACATAACCTGTTAAAGTCCTCGACGACCAAAACCAAATCGTATTGATTGTCGCAAGTACTAGCGATGCAAGTCTCAGGTTAAGTCCAAATACACCTACCCTGATGCGGATTCCCATAGACACATAGTCATACTACCAATGAGATTCCGAGGGGTCTATCCAGAGCGAAGCTGTTTCCGTACCATCGGTAAACAGAACCTCCTATTACACTTGCATGAGTATCCAATACCCAAATATATGAGAACTATGCCGTTACACTTTCATAACACGCACAAGTGTAATATTAGCCTATTCTGCATTATCGATGTCCAGTCTCGATAATATTACGACCATGGATATTTAATGATTAAACCTTACGTGGATTAATACTGTCTCATATCTTATTAATCTGGTACTAATAATATGGACTTTTATCATTTATATATATCCCGGTAATCTAATTACAAATGATAAAAGAGCAATTTCTTTTGTCACATAGTTAATTTGTACAACAACACCATGTTATGTAGAAATCGTGATGTTATGGGTCATAATTGTCTAACAATAAAACGAATGAAATACTTCTTAACCAACACATGCCTATAAAACAGTTCACACGAAATCACAATACTATGGAAGTCTTACTTCAGCTCGGGAAGCTTCTATAAATAAACCAAGAAACCCTAATTCAGCCGAGTCATGAGATTACTGTAGGTATTGTATTTTTACATGACCATATGACGAGTCTCCTGTAGGGACATTGTATGAGAGTTAAGGAAGATTGTAAGGTTTAAATGCTGGAGAGAAACCATATATATCCGGACGGATATAAACCCTAAGTTCGATCGAACATAACCATCACCTCCGGCCGGATACACCTCCACATCCGGTCGGACATTCGTCGCGTTTTCAGTTTTGCAAAAGGACTCGATATCTTTCCTTCTTAAGCCAACTTCCATAAACCCATATTCTTTCATTCTTAAACAATTTCCCCAATTATCTTTTTCCTTATTACCACCATCCATAATTACCAATTTTCCTTTTTAAAATAGATTGTTTACCATCACTATAAAAGGGAAGACCTTCATATAAACAATGGACCTTCTTGGAGATTCGAATTTTGGAGGCTTGGGATTGATCATTTGCCAAAAATCAGTGAAACACACCCACCCAATAGGAAAACAAAGACCTAAAAAACCTTTTGAATCTCTCTTCGGTGGATAAAGCCAACAATCAATTAAGACTGTCAAACGTGTTCTCGGAGCCGAGATACACATAAGGTAAGACCTGAGGGTCCTTATTACTTAATTTCACTTTTACTGTTTTGACAAAGTTTCTCCGGCCATACGTATTGCATGTCTGGCCGGACATACACTAGTCATATATTAATTTCGGCTGTATATAAGGCTACATCCGACAAAACGCTTTCTCATGGTATATAAGATGGAAATCTATACATAAATTGCGAAACCGAATCCGAATGGACGGTAGTGCGGTCTGTATTTGAGATACAACTTCACGTACGTAGGAAAGAATAACTATTTTATTTCCTTATATTTACGCATGTCTTTTCTACTATTTTCGTATACTTGGCATGAATTCCTTCTCGTTTATTTATTATTTATCTCACTAGACTTCTTGTTTATGTCTTTATTATTATTGCATGATTTGTATTATTATGGATTATACTGCACATCTGGCCAGACTTCCAGTTAGTCCGACCAGTCACACATCTAAAAAGATACCTCTGGCCGGACATTCCCATGTCCGACTACTCATAATTAATTTCGTTGTTTTTTTTATTGCTGTGATATTTCTCCCTCGACATTATGATTTGCTCTTAAGTTATATTTTTACTTTTGAGTGTTTTAAATTACTTTACATGATATTTGCATTATAAGGCATGGTGATATCTCTTTTCAAACCTTGATATTATGCTGGAATTCGTAAGGGACGATTAAGAACCTAAACAGATTTAAGGTCGACCTTGCGAGGGGTGTAGTGCGACCTTAAATCATTCTCAGTGTCTTATACTAAGTGGCGACTTCATTATTCTCCGATTAGTCCCACATAGGCTAATTATACTCTGTACGGACTGCGAGTCCAACAGTATCACGGTCGCGGACATCACAGGCAAAGCGGGAAATCTTGCTTCAGTCCTACAATTACCTTTATAAAAAGTTTGCTTGACGGCTAAGGAACCCTAATCTTATCCAAAACCGATATTATAAGGGAAGGTGATCTTCTCCTACAAAATATAGGAAAGCAATCTTGATCACCAACCTTTTAGTTTAAAGATTTATGCTACTTTTAATAATAAAATTTCTTAAACTAATCAATTAGGATTTCCTCACGAAATCTATCTCTGCTCAAGAACAGTCTTCCTTTGTTCTTAAGTAGAAAACCTTAATCTTGACTTTCTTGAATCGTAAAAAACTGGACTTCACCACCATAAACAATTATTCATCATTACAAACATTGTTATTGTTATGAATCACTATTGATCTTGACTAATTGCACCAGAAAATCCCAAATTGGTTCCTTCGGTTCCAAGAAACTATTCCACAATTCACCCACCTGCCACCATTCATAGCAGGGCCCATTAATATTAAGCAGCCCACCAAGTCAGCCGACTATGTGAGATCCGACCACAAATCAAAATTACAACATGGGTTTATTTGGGCCGTATCAACGCCCCAAACTCTTTTAATCTCAAAGCGGGTATCGTAGACCACAAATATACTCAAGATCCGGTTCAATCTAGTATTAAGTCGAACATAAGGGATCTTGTGTCAATCGATTTGGAGGAGACACGTGGTGGGTCAAATTTTGACCGTGATTTTAATATATTTTAGGCAGGTAGTATATCATGTTTCGGGTGTATATGTCATATCTCTCACAGCAGCTGGGTCCCACACAGTTGTGGGATTGTGAGACCTAATTGCTGTGAGAGAGATGACATATACATCTGAAACATAATATAATTTTTCTATTTTAGGAGCCGACATGCCAACAAATGATTGGACAAAGGACAAAGAAAATATGAATGGTATAGTTCGACACTTTGATATTAGAGCAACTTTAAAAGATTCATCTAATTTCACTCTTCAAATACTTATTTGATTACCTATTTGACAAATTGAAGAGTGAACAAATAAGTTATTTTCCAAAAAAAAAAAAACTCCTCAAATAAAAATAAGCTTATATTATTTTAATTAAGTTGAAAGAGCCCATTTTTGTTATATGATTTTAATATAAAATAAATTATAAGTAATGATGATGATATGATATGAATTTTTTATAATATTAGTATAAGAGAGATAACGTAAATAGATTTATATTATTCAATTAATATAAATAATTATTAGTAACTACAACTACCATCACTGCAATAAAGTGAAGAGAGATAAAATATTATTATATAATATTTTAAGTGAGAGAAATCACTCTTCAATAATGAAGAGTAATATGTAAAATCTAATTTGAAGAATCTATATCTTTTGAAGTCAATTTTGATAATATTTTTTTTTATTTACTAACTAAATAACATTTGAAGAGTTATTTGGAGTTGTTATTATTATACTGAATTTGGTGGCTTTTAGGATCCTTGATTTTGTAGAAATTGTAAAAGCAAAAAAGCATGCGTTGAAATTAATAATAATATGGTGGAAATAGGAGACCAAGTTTGGCGTGTGAGTCTTACAAGTTTCATTGAAATTCATTAACCCCAAACACCACGCTTAAATCTTGCACGCATTGCAATAACATTAATTGGGTTTTTATGTTTTCTATGAGAATGGATGGATATGAATGAAGCCCATGCATCTGCCTTGCTTTAATTAATTAATTTTATTATTCTTGCTCATTAACTTTCACTTCTTTTTATTTTAAAATATAAGAAAATTATTATCTCTGTACTTAATATTAAGTTAAAAATTCGAAAATACTTGTAGTTTTTTGAAAATTTTCATATATCCATTCAAATTATGAAAAATGAATATTTTATCCTAAATCATTATATTTTTAGCTGAAAAATGTATTTTTTTCATAACTAATCCTCTTTTACTTGCAATTTGGACGTAAAATATTCATTTTTTAAACATGGGTGGACATATAAAAAATTTAAAAAAACCAAAGATATTTTAAGAATTTATTTTAATTTTGGATGGATAAATGATAATTTCCCTAAAATAAATTCATGAATTGCGTGCAAACGCATAAAGAACTGAACGGGTGGCAGTCGAAAATTTGAGTAAATTCATTTGATATTTTAAATAATTGAAGTTTGGTCTAAACTTGGTCAAATTAAACTATTAAAATTGGGTTCGAATTTTGTTGATGGTGAAATTTCACCATAAGAAAGTTCAAATGTCGAGGATGGGTAAAATTGGTATAATATTTAATCAAAAATGGATAATAAAAGCTCAAGACAGAGAGACCCTATCTAATGATACAAGAGAGTTCTCCCGATAACAGGAGCATCGTGAAAGATGAAGCAAGTTGGGATACCGACCCGACCACACGAAGGGTGTTGATTTAGGAGTTTTCTGAGACTTTGATTGAAAACGACCTGATGAAGTCCTTGTATGTCTACTAGACCTGGTTGAGATAGCTAAATGAAACTTTGATAGTATCATCTACCTCGATATGCCGACCCGAGGAACGAAGATGGGATCACAGGCTGACCTGTATTGAAGGCATGTGACGTGTGCCCTAGGTAATAAGATAAACTTCTAGATGGTAATGACGACTGTTGAAAAGCGACAATTCTCATTGGAAGTAGCCTATGCCAGCTGCCATAGACCAATGCAGTAGTAGGAAAGTGGCAGAGCAGAGGTGTCAGAGGCTGCCAGAGGCCGGTATAGTAATAGTGAAATGGGCGAATCTAATTGACCCAGTTGGAAGGTGATTAAGGAGAGTTGTGGCTGTAATGATGGAAATGTGACATGGGCTAACATCAGAGGTGGTGGAATCGTGAATTTGGAAGCCTATATAAAGGTGTTGAAGTCTCATATTCATAGGTTAGCAAATTTCGCAACACAAACTTAAGACCAGTGATAGAGAGAGAAAGCTGGTTATTAACTCGTCTCCTTGAGAGAATTGTATCGGACTTGTGTAAGACGCGAGGTGTAATATCACTTTGTGAGTTTATTTTCTCGTTATAGCTCGGATTGGTTTTGACCCCAAACAATAATAAAATACATCCCTTTCTCCCGTGGACGTAGGTTGGAGCCACTCTCCGCCGAAGCACATAAATTCTATGATTTATTTGTCTGCTTGATAAGTTTGTTTTAGTTCCCAACTAACCAAACAAATTTACTGTTGAAAAAGATGAAAAACAGTCGTCAACAGTTGGCGTCGTCTGTGGGGAACAATATAAAAAGCAATACAACACACTAAGACGATGGCAGGAGATAGATATCACAAAGCTCTGGAGGCCTCAATGACGGAGTTGATGGAAAAGATGGAAGAGAACTTGCGGTTGGAAAGGGAAAATGCTCGAAAAGAAAGAGAGACAACTCAGGCCTTCATGAAGACCATGATGGAGAAGATCGAGAAGTTAGAGAAGAAATCAGTAATGAGGTTCATGCGGGGCCTAGTCGCAGAAATGAAGAAATTAAGTGGGTGGAGAAGAGAAGCGAGACACCAATGGGAGAAAACCACGAAGAGTGGGGTCGTAAAATTGCTCAGCACCTTTGTTGCTACTGCAATTGTAAAATTTTTGCAATTGCACCCACTAAACATTCAAGCATGTTTGGTGGGAGCATATTAGTCAACGATGGCAATCCACTTCGGTTAGATAATTTTTTTTTTTAATTTTGATTTGACAATGACTTTTACATATAACACACTTTGGCTTCTTCGTCAATTTCGGTTTTGAAAACTTCAGAATTAGAAAATCTTGTCAACAGCAAAGTTGTAGATATTTGAGTCTTCCTTCATCTGAAACTAGAATCACTTCAATCTGATATCAGAGTAAATAGTTATGGCCAAAATATAAATATTACATAGGGTTGGAATTTCCGAGGTTGTACACTGTTAGAACGCAATATTAAATTTTCGGCCTCCAAAATCTAAATGTCAAGTCCATTTTTCTATATATGCATCTGAAGTACTATTTCACCTACATAAAAGATAAAAATTACAATAAACATAAATATAATTATTATTTAACAAATGTGTTAAATTAAGGAGATTAATGAAACTACAAGTGTAAAATGATTAATTTTTCTTTTAATAAATGCGCACCTTTTAGTGTTCATCAGTAAACATAAGACCTATATGGTTTATACGCAACAGAAAACTTACTCAGACAATCGGATACCATGTAGCTGCAGTCACCGACACCTAAATCTTTGCTCTGATACCACAACTGTAACACCCCGCTAGAGGCAAGGTGCTACTGGCAAGAGACAAGATTAACCCATCTCTATAAACCTCTAGATTTACAGAAAATCGAGCATGATGTATCCTAAAACTGGACAACTTGGATCACAGTCCAACATCAAACAAAAAGAAAACATCAAACAAATAAAAGGACCTCAGGTCCACACAAAACTCATCAAAATCATATTCTAAGGGCTTCGTGCCCACATCATCTATCAACACTCAATGGCTTTGTACCCACAACATCATAAAGAATAAAAACATTTACTTAATAAATACAAACAACATGCTCATCACGATAAATAACATACTAATCACAAATCCTAAACCTCTAGAACTTTTCTCAGGACATATGCGAGGGTGACTGCAACTTGGGCGGTCCGTGTCTTAAGCATGACTCCCAAAGCTAAAGTGGTTGACCTATCTGGGAGTCAATCTGCAAAACTAGCAAACTGGTTTGGTGTGAGTTATAGAAACCTAGTACGTAACCACACACTACAAACAAACAAGATTGAAACTTTAAATACAATTCTTATGAACATATATACGTACTTACAGTTATTTACTAGAACACATTTAAACATATTGTTCTTTTTACTTGAGGAAACATGGGTTTATAAGACATACCTGAAGTGAATCAAGAACAACTTACACGCTTACCTCCTTGAATATTAAAACTTCAAATTACACATAATCCAAAATACATAGTTTATGAAAGCTTCCACATTCTCTACATCACGAATATGTCATAATCGTTAAGAGTAAAAAATACATCAAACATACTCATTCAACCCGAGTTTCATATGATCGACTTTAAGTTTTACTTTTTGTATACACATGACATGCTTATGATTATGCTAATGGGACATCTTGGCGTAGCCAAAATAGCCACTAGAAATGCCCAAAGCTAGGTGTTTACGAATGCCCAAATCCGGCCTAGCCCAATATTATCAATCTTACATGTCCAATATCTTTACAACTTATCACTTTTATGCTTATCATCATGCACTTAAATAATTTATACTTAGACAAACTTAACATCTAGCTTTAATATAATATGAAATAATTGACCAAGGCATCCATGATAGAACCTTAAAGTTTTCTAATCAAATCATTACTAACTTATATTTTAATACTATCACGGGTACACTGTCATACTCAAAACGTAATGCTTACCATCACTATATAATTTCCATACCATAAAAGTTTACACTACATCTCACACATGCATATCAGACTTATTTCTTCAAGTTTGTTTACATACATCTATTAAGGAAATATCTATAACTCATCTTCATGTTCATCAATAATTTATTATTAAAGACAACAAAACAGCCCATAACTATCCCTTTACTTTTGGCCAACACAATACATATACCAACATCAAACTTTAATAAACTTATTATTCGGCCATATCAAGAAAATAAATCTCAATAAGTACTACAAAAATGCTCACAACACTACCATCATCACCATCACTAGTGTCACGGGCCGACTTTTTCCTTAATGGAAAAAGGGAACGTGCGGCACTTACCAAGGGGACACGTCCCATGTAAGTCAGCCTACACGAAGCCTCTATACCCAAATTTTCATTTTTGGGAGGCTACAGACCCATAATAATATAGAATACCGAAGTTGACAAGCTATCTCATAGCATACACACGCGGGCTTGCACACCCTCGGGACCTAGTACACAAACAACACAACCAGATATAAAAATATGATATTTTCCAACCAACTTGATCATGACAATACACCATTATCCCAACAATATCTAAGGGTGAGAGAGTTCACGGATAAAGCCCCTAGGCCATTGAAGCCCCATTGGCCACCCCCAAGGTTCACCTAGGTTTCCCCCTAAAGAGGTTTTAGAGACATTGCATATGTTTCACCAGTATACACATCTGGCGCTTGAGTTGTCACACCTCCCTCTAAAATCTATATTAAGAGGAGTTTCTAGGAACTCTTTCAGCGAATGAATAAGCCATAATATAAGTGAATTTGGGTTAAAATTTTGTCCCAAGATGATCTCGTATTGATGGCTTTCCACAACACTCCACTTTTGCGGCAAAGTGCACGGTAAGGGCCAAAAGTGGGCACACTACAAGAATCTCCCGACAAATCTCAAAATCAGACTCCGGGGCTGAAATTATCCTAGTGTATATGACTATAAAGTTCACTCATGAACTTGTTCCAACTCGATCTGGCGCTCCGGAGTGTTAGCTCCATCACAATGTCCCGAAACTAGGCCAACGACTAGCGGCAAGCTAGCATATCTCTAAATCTCCCGAAAAACTTCAGAACGGGACCTCACATGTGAAATCTCCCTAGTACATATGCCCATGAGAGTTACTTACGACTTGGAGCGAGCTCAATCCAGCACTCCGAAACATAAGCTCTTTTACAACGCTATACAATTAGGCTAGTGGCTAGCGGCAAGCGAGCATGTTTCTAAATATCCACGTAAACTTCTGAATCGGACCACATAAATGAAATCTATCCAGTACAAGGTCCTATGAGAGATACATTTGACTAGAAATGAACTTGATATGATGTCCTGAAATATTAGCTCCTTTACAAAGTGGCTGAATGTGCTATCCTTATGGTAGGACCGTGACATTCTCCTCCACTTCATTCATCGTCGTCCTCGACGATGGAATAACTCAAGGGTTAATCAAGTTATATTTGATCTTAAACTGGGATCGTGACATTCTCCCCCGCATCATTCATCGACGTCGTCGACGATGGAGGAACTTGGGAGCTTCCTCAAACTGTGTTTATTCACAAATCTCTTTCAATTATTATAAACAAGACAGAAGAAGAAGACATTACAAATGCATTCATATGCCAAAGAATGGAATTACATGTCCAGGTTTAGTGACATTATACGAATTTTATAGTTAACTGGGCACATGATATCGAAACATAACAACATCATATACACTCTTACATACGAGTCTTTATTTCCGATATAATGGCTCAACTTAGGCACTTGGGCACAAGCTTCTGCACATGGTTGGTTCACCAACCTGACACACTGCCCATGTAGCTTCCAATACTCCCCCGTCATTATATATGGAACAACTCCACACACGCGATTGTGTACTAGTTTTAGTGTCCAGTCTCAGTCGCAACTCCATACAAACTCTTGTATGAGTGCTTCTGATTTCAGTCACTACTTTATACACGTTCTTGTGCATGAATTTTCATTTCCAATTTCGTAACTTTTACACAAAAGATGCCAAACACGTGTACGTGAATGGATTTTATTTCGATAAGGCATCAATGGTCACACTTGTTTTGAGTTAACCAGGTCGTTTGTTCTCTTCACCCTGGCCCTATGCCTATCTTTTCCACCTCAAGATGCTCGATGTAGCCCACCGAGTCTCCCGAAGACGAACAGACACAACCAATTAGCCTATGGCGGAGCTAATTTCTCATTAGTGCCCTCTGGGACAACAAAATTGCTCTCATATCACTAGCAACTATCTCATTCTCACACTCAACTCTGGGTCACTTGCTCTGTCATGAGCTTCTCAATTGTCTCGATACTCAACTGTCGCAGATAGAATTATTTCCACTTCACGTTATAATTCATTCCTATGACCACTCTAGGTAATTTCACCTTATTACTCTTAGGCATCAAGCCATAATTTTATATTCCTCGGGTGTTCTCTACACTACCCTGGAACCACCAGTACACTTGTTAGGGTTGGTACTCTGAGCGCCAATTTCTTATGTATTTCCTTGTAAATACCCTTATAAATATTTTATTAGTGAATAAAATGAACAGTCTTTTTAATATTACTTCTTCATTATATAGTAAAGGTATAAATGACCTTAGAGTGATTGGTTATGATACAGTTACAAAAGCGTCGCAACTGTCATTGAGTAGTATCATAACAATATCATTCTTTAATTGTTCCTGGTTAAGGTTTACAATTACATGCTCAGTAAGTAAACCCGTTGAGACCGGTACTTGTCGTATATTGAAATATTGGATTCCAATGGTTTCTCAATAAACCATGATTCTCGGGAAACTTGTATAGACATGTAGGTGTTTATATCGAATAAACACTGAAGGACTCACCGAAGATTCTTAATAGATGGTACACCAACGTCAATAAGAATCTTCTCGGGTTGAGTTAGCATAATGATTCTTTGACTTGAGATGCTGTAGACAACAGAAATCAGTGATGCTGTCCGGGCTCACGGCCAGGTCGGGAGTACGGAGTAGCCAGCGGGGGACTAAACCAGAGAATAATGGAGTCACCACCCAGTGTGAACTGGGAAATAATTTAAGGCCGTATTCACCCCTCGCAAGGGAAGACCTCAAACCGTTGGGTTCAGAATGAAAAGATTTATGCAATAGTACAACCAAGTCTTACGCAACATACACATGCAAGATTAACCAATATCTAAGTTTGCACACATAGGGGTAATCGAAATAAAAGCGAGCACACAATCTCATGAACATATCAAATAGATAAGTGCGAAAATATAAATAAATAATAACTATAAAAGCATAAATATTAAAGAGAGATAATTAAACATATGATGCGGAAAGGAATAATTAAAGAGACAAGCATGCATAAAACATGACAAAGGAATCTGTCCAGTATGTATGCGTTCGTGTAGCATTCGTAAACGTGTTCGAACGGTAAATAGAATGCACACGTTCGAGTAGCATTCAGAAATGCATTCGAACAAGATAAACCTTAATGTATGCGTTTGAGTAGCGTTTGATAACGCGTTCGAATGAGCTGAGGCAGAATGCATACGTTCGTGTAGCGTTTGATAACGCGTTCGAACGAGATCACAAAAATGACATCTATAATCACATAAACACATGCATGCGTGTTTCCCCAAGCAGTACGTGGAGTTGTATCCCGAGTACAGACCGCACTACCGTCCATTCAGATTCGGCTACATAAATTACATCTGGGTTTCCATCCGATATACCACGAAACATGATAATGCATATAACCATACATAACCGAAGAGAACAAAACGAATGCGGAATAATAAAATAACAATAAACAGAAATTAAATGCTAAATAATAAAGGACTAATGATACGAGATAAATGTGGAATAATAAATATGTGACCAAAGACCTTGGCCATTTTCAATATAGGACTTTGCATACACGGTTGGACGTATTCCATGTCCAACCAAGCATGCCGTGTCTGGGATAACAAAATAAAATATAACAAAGAGGTACCCTCAGGTCCTACCTTTTAAGTCGCTTCCCGGGAGTGCGTTGGGACGTCGTTGGAAGGGTTAATGCTTCACTATTTTTCTGGTTCATAATTTCGCTCACTGTTTCGTTTTTTCGTCCGTGCTTTCCTCACTGTTTCTGACATATTTTACTGCTGTTTGAGTGTCTATTTCAGTTGCTATTTTGGATTTGTTTTTGAGCTGGTTTCGGGTTATTTGGGGCTATTTTGGGTGACCGTTTTTACGGTTTGGGGACTGTTTTGGTTGCAGTTGTTTTCGGTGGTTAATGGGACTGTTCTGGGGAGTGTTTTCGGTAATTGAGGGTGCAGTTTGGGCTATGTTTTCGGTAATTGAGGGTGCAGTTTGGGGTTGTGTTCGGTGACTTAAGGGTGCAGTTTTGGGGCTATTTTCGGTGGCTGGTTGTGCAGTTTTCGGTGGCTTTAAGGGTTCAGTTTGGGGCTGGTTTGTGGTAGTGCATGGTGTGTTTAGGGACTGTAGTTTTGCGGCAATTGAGGGTTGTTTGATGGAATGTTTTTGCGGCAATGAAAGGATAATTGGGGGTGTGTTTCACGGCAATGGAGGGCTAATTGCGGACTATGTCTCACGACAATGGGGAGGCTCTTATCTTGTGTCTTGGGCGTGAATGTGCTAGGGGGTTAAGGGTTTGGTTTGTGCTCCTTTTTATAAGAAAGGGTTAGGGTTGTCCTTATTTGGGTAGGAAAGAAATCATGCAAGAAAATATCTATTCAATTTAGGAAGGTGATTTGTTTTAGTTTAGGAAAGGGATTTATGGGATTTTATTTGATTTATTTAATTTAGGCATGTGATTTATTTAAGTTAGAAAGGTGATTTATTTAGATTTTAACATGTGTTTAATGTGTTGGATATTTTTGGAGGGGATTTGGTGGGCCTGAGCGTGTGGAGTTTGGTTCTTTGGTGGGCTTGCGCGTGTGGGTTGGTGGTGTGTGGGCTTGGGTGTGTGGCTTGGTGTGGGTTGCGGGGGATTTGGGCCGAGGATAGATTTTAAAACAGGGGTCCATCGAGCGAACTCGAGGCTAAGCAAACGAATTAAGTCCACCAAGGTATTGATTTTTTTAATTCTCCCTTCCAACGTCCGTTTCCCGCGACTTCCGTAACTTGTTGGGTAATGCCTCCATATGAGGCTCATCATTGGGACTTATGCAAAAATACAGTACCTACAGTCGCCCCCAATTTGATGGGACTTGTGCAGTGTGTGACAGTGACAATCCTATCAAAGTTATGCATGCATTTTTTACTTACCTGGATCGCCAACTGCAGCTTGACTTACCTGTTGCTTCGAACTGAGTTTATCTGGTGGTGAGGTGCTGTGACCCCTGAGGTTCAACCCTGTAAGATGCTGCGATCTCTAGGAATCACCACCGAACTGAGCTGATAAGTTGTGGTCCCCTTCCGAACCATGCTCCATTCCTAGAGCGCCATTCCCGGCATGCTAAACCTCATTCCCGAGGTGTCACGGTAGTGATAGTTGTGGTCCATTTCCAAACCATGCTTTATTCCTGGAGCGCCATTCCCGGTATGCTAAACCTCATTCCCGAGGCGTCGCGATTGTGATAGTTATGGTCCCCTTCCGAACCATGCTCCATTCCCGGAGTGCCATTCCCGGCATCCTAAACCTCATTCCCGAGGCATCGCGGTTGTGATAGTTGTGGTCCCCTTCCGAACCATGCTCCATTCCCGGAGTGCCATTCCCGACATGCTAAACCTCATTCCCGAGGCGTCACAGTTGTGATAGTTTTGGTCCCCTTCCGAACCATGATCCATTCCCGGAGCGCCATTCTCGGCATGCTAAACCTCATTCCCGAGGCGTCACAGTTGTGATAGTTGTGGTCCCCTTCCGAACCATGCTTCATTCTCGGAACGCCATTCCCGGCATGCTAAACCTCATTCCCAAGGCGTAACGGTTGTGATAGTTGTGGCCCCCTTCTGAACCATGCTCCATTCCCCGAGTGCCATTCCCGACATGCTCAACCTCATTCCCGAGGCGTCGCGATTGTGATAGTTGTGGTCCCATTCTGAACCATGCTCCATTCCCGGTGTGCCATTCCCGGCATGCTAAACCTCATTCCCGAGGCGTCGCGATTGTGATAGTTGTTCCCATTCCGAACTATGCTCCATTCCCGGAGCTCCATTCCCGGCATGCTAAACCTCTTTCCCAAGGCGTCACAGTTGTGATAATTGTCATCCCCTTTCGAACTATGCTCCATTCCCGGAGCGTCATTCTCGGCATGCTAAACCTCATTCTCGAGGCGTCGCGGTTGTGATAGTTATGGTCCCATTCCGATCCATGCTCCATTTCCGGAGCGCCATTCCCGGCATGTTAAACCTTATTCCCGAGGCGTCGCGGTCGTGGTCCCATTCCGATCCATGGCTCCCGTTACTGTTCTCACAGAAGTTTTGTACCCCCACAGGGCGTACGGTAGTTTGTCGGCCCAATCTTTATAGTTCTCAGTCATTTTGGCTAATATTTTATTTATTGTTTTATTGGATTCCTCGACTACCCCATTTGCCTGCAGTTTGTAAGGTGACGACTTGTGATGTCCTATCCCATACTTCTGTTGCATTGCCTTCGTTTCCCCTTGAAAATAGACTCCGTTGTCTGTTACTTCGTGATGCGACATTCCATATCGACATATGATGTTCCGGGCTATGAACTTTTCCATCTGCTTTGCTGTGACGTTACGAAATGACTCGGCTTCCACCCATTTTGAAAATTAGTCTACTGCCACTACTATGAAACGATGTCCATTCGATGCGTGCGGTCGAATTTCTCCGATCATGTCAATTCCCCATGCTGAGAAAGGCCACGGCTCTGACAACCCGTGCAACTCTGTGTGAGGCAAATGGTTCAAGTTACCGTGCGCTTGGCAATCGTGACAATGCTTTACCAACTTCGCGCAGTCAACTTCCATGGTCGACCAGTAAAAGCCTTGTCTTACTATCTTGCGAGACAAATTCAATCTGTTCATGTGTGGTCCACATACTCCGGCATGTACTTCTTCCATTGCCTTCTGAGCCTTTTCTTTTCTTAAACACTTCAGCTGGATGCCATTCGCTTGTCTCTTGTATAGTTCTCCCATCTAACTCACATATTGAGAAGCCAACTTCTGAATTGCTATCCTGTCCTTTCTGCTTTCTTCTTCCAGAAGTTCCTCACGTTCTAAGTATCGCTGAATATCATAGTACCATGGTTTCCCATCGTCGACCTCTACTTCCAAGACCATTTCTATCTCTTAAATAGGTCTGCTTGCTGTTGTCAACACTAGAGGTCTCATCATCAACTTTTCTAGATTTTCCCAAGTTGCGGCCAGGGTAGCCAACACGTCTGCCATTTGATTCTCTTCCCGCGGCAAATGCTGGAATTTACAATCGGGGAGGGCCTGTGCCTGATTCCTGAGGTGGAATAGGTAGGGTTTCAACCGTTCTTCCTTCAATTCCCATTCTCATTGCATCTGTCGGACTACCAACATCGATCTCCTTCAGGGGTTACTATCACGATTCTTATCCCGGCTCCTTTGTAGTTTACTGCTCCGTCAAAGGACATCTTCCATCCTTGGACCGTTATTGCTTGGATCTCCTCGTCTGGGAATTCAAACTTTTATTGGTCTCCTTCTATGGGTTGTAATGCTAAGAACTCCGCTACGGCTCGACCTTTGATTACTTTAGAAGTGAGATACTCAATATCAAACTCTGTCAGCAACACCAACCATCTGCCTAACTTCCCTACTAGCGAAGGCACCGAATGCAGATACTTCAATGGATTCTTCTTTGCTACTACCTGGATCTTGTAAGATTGGAAATAATGATGTAATTTTCTGGACGCCCACACCACTGCCAAATAGATCTTCTCTACTTCTTGATAGCGGACTTCGTACGGAAGCATCTTCTTACTGAGGTAGTAGACTGCATGCTCTACCCCCGTCTCATCTACTTGTACCATCATCGCCCCCAGCGCTTCGGGTTCTATGGCCAAATACAGTACTAAGGGTTTGCCCGGTCTTGGAGGTTTCAAGACGGGAGGTTTCATCAAGTATTCTCTGATCTTGTCGAAGGTTTCTTGGCATTGCTCATTCCATTTCACTGGCCGGTCCTTCCTTAGCAATTTGAAGATAGGCTCGCATACTAACGTCAACTTGGCGATGAACCGACTGATGTACTGAACTTTCCCGAGGAATGCTCTAACTTATTTCTCTGTCTTCGGTGCGGGAATCTCGGTAATCGCTTTGATCTTCTCAGGGTCTACTTCTATCCCTCTCATTCTTACCGTGTGTCCTAGCAGCTTTCCTGACGTTACCCCGAACATACACTTCTTGGGATTTAGTCGCAAGTTGTATTTGTAGACTCTCTGAAGGAACTTCTCTAGTGCTTCTATGTGTCCGCTTATTTTTCTGATTTCACCATTATGTCGTCCACATATACTTCAATCTCCTTATGCATCAAGTCGTGGAATAACGTAGTGGCCATCCGTTGATAGGTGGCTCCTGCATTATTGAGCCCAAACGGCATCACCTTGTAACAATATGTACCCCACTCAGTGACAAAGGCCGTCTTATGCTTGTCTTTTTCAGCCATAAGAACCTGATTATATCCCGAGAACCCATCTGCAAACGAGTACATGGCAGATAAAGTTGCGCTATCAACCAGTACATCTATGTGGGGCAAAGGGAAATCATCATTTGGGCAAGCTTTGTTAAGGTCTCTATAATCCACGCACATTCTGACCTTCCCATCTTTCTTCGGCACTGGCACAATGTTTTCCAACCACTCGGGGTACTTTAATACTTCTAGAAATCTCACATCTATCCGTTTCTTGACGTCCTCTCTAACCTTCTCGGCCCACTCAGGTCTCATCCTTTGAAGCTTTTGTTTTACCAACTTCACGTTTGGATAAGTCGGTATCGTGTGCTGGGCGATACTTCTGTCCACTCCGGGCATGTCCTCATAGGACTAAGTGAATACTTTGGCATACTTGACTAACATCTCCTATAATTTCTTCCGCTCCTCAGAGGTAACCTCACTTGCAATTAAGACCTCCTTGGAGCTTTCACGCGTACCGAGGTTAAATGCGTTTGTTTTGGTTGAGTTGATGTCAAATATACTCAAGTCGTGCAAGTTGAAAGGAAGAGACTCAGGCAAGTAAGCGAAATGAATGTCTTTATTATTAGTGAATGTAGGGGTACACTCAAATAAATCAGGGAGATAAACATCTTCATCCTTTACAGATGCTTCATCCTCCACAGCCGGGTTTTCTTCAGTCTCCTTGCTCTCCTCGAGAGTCAAGCTCTCCAGCTGCATCAGCTCCTCTTCCCATTTGTCTTCCTCCTTTGCAACTTCTACTGCCAGTGGTTTCTCACCCATCACATCCGGGAAGATTTCAAATCCCGATACCATGATCCCGTTGACTTCCACTGGTCAAGCTCTCCTTGGTACCCCGTTGCTTTCACAAAGTATTTTGTCAGCTTTAATCATTTCTTTTTGGTCTTCGACTTATCCTAGTCGGACTTGTATCCCAATCATTTCCTAGTGGTTTGCCCTTTGCAGTTCGGCAATGCTCCTCCAACACCCGAGCCTTAGCCCAGCTCGAAATTCATCTTCTCCATGATCATAGCCACCTTAGGATCCACCCACTCTTCAAAGGTTGACGACACTCGAAACCTCGTGAAAGGTTTTATCTCCAAGGCGGCCACAACATTGTCTACTTCAGCTAATAGTGATAATCTCTCCTCCGTACAAAAACTTGATGGCCTGGTGCAAAGTGGAGGGCACACCCCCAAGCTTGTGAAACCATGGTCTCCCCAATAGCAAAGCAAAAGTGGCTGGGATATCAAGCACCGTGAACTCAACCTCATCTTCAATTTGGCCCACTCTGACTATCGGAACAAAAGTGCCCTCTACTCCCCGCTTGCTATCATCATACACCTTGATAGTTATGTTGGAGGGATTCAGATCTGTCGCCTTCATACCCAACCTCGATAGAATCTTCAAAGGGCACACATTGATAGATGAGCCATCATCCACCATCACACAAGATGTCTTCTTGCCCCTCACTTCCGCCCTTATAATAATGGCCTATTGTGATTCCTTCCTTCCACCTGTAGTTCCTCCTCGGAAAAGGTTATTACCTGTAAAGCTTCCTTCTGCACCGATCCTACGAACATTGTAGGGTTGGCATCTTCCAATACTATTATCTTGCTCAAGGCCTCAACCATAGCACGCCTATGCTCCTGAGATGCACAAAACAACTCCCAGATGCTTACCCGTGCTCGTGTTTACTTCAACTGACGCAGTACCACATCTCCTTCAGCATTATCCATGTTCTCTGCCACTTCTCTGCCTTCTGCCAACACTTCATTGCCTTTCTCCGTTGTATCACTGTAAAAATGCCCACTGCGTGTCATTCCTTTCACCTCCTCTTCATCACTACTTGAGAAGTCCTCCTAGAAATTCTTCCCCTGCTCCGTTTCATCCTCACTATTGCTATCCCAAATCCCCAGGCAAAAGGCTTGGTGGTCAAAGGTTTGAAGGACAAGGTTTTCAGGTAGGCCGGAGCTAATAATGTAGGTAGGTCCTGGATTTCATGTCTGAGGTTGGGTATTTTATGGGAGTCTATGAGGTCCTGGATTTCATGGTTGCTCTTTTTCTGGGTCGGGTATTTTATGGGAGTCTATGAGGTCCTGGATTTCATGTATGAGGCTGGCACAACTGTCGGTGTCATGGCCTTTTTGCTGGTGGTAGTGACAGTAAAGGTTCAGGTTGAGGTGTGATGGTGGAGGGTGTGGAAGTAGGTTAGCTTCTAAGGGTTTTAGGAGTCATTGTCTCGTCAACTTCTCAAGCACCTTAGACAAAGGCCTACCCAGGTTAGAAAAATACCGGTTTCTGATGGCGGCAACCTCAGCAGAAACGGGCTTGGTACCTGATGGTCCTCCAACAGTCATCCTGTTCAGGCCATAAAACTTCTATTCTATTCTTCGCTTCTTCTTCCTCAATGTCCATGACAGTCTCCCTCAACTATCGAAAATCAGTAATCATAGAGGTCATCCTCCTCAGCTTGCCATAAATAGAGGGCATGGTGACATTGATGATCATTTTGATCTGATCCTTTTCCGAGGGCCGAGTTTGCATCAGAAGCTGGCTTCTCCAGCGATCTACATAATCCTTGAAGCTCTCATCCGGCTTTTGTTTGGTATTCTCCAAGTCGTGAAGCGACAAGTCGATCTCCAAATCCGTGTCATACTGAAACAAACAGAAAGGCCTCTACCAATACCCTCCAATCATCTTTGATACCATACCACGGGTGCCCCCTCAAGTGACAACCCAAACATCTTCTGAACCTGACGCTTTGACAGGCCCACATAACTCATCACAGAAACATACTGTCGGAGATGGACCCTCGGATCCCCGTTCCCATTGAACTTGGCTATGTCAGGCATCTTGAATTGAGCCGGCAGCTGCTCCTCAAAAGTCATCACCTCATAGTCTAGCAAATCTTCATGCTTACCCCTCATTTTGTGGGTAACTGACTCTACCTGATCCCTGAGTTTCTGCAACTCTGTCTGAGACCCGGCTATCCTTCCCGCGGCATATTCAGCCATGTCATCATCAAAAACAAGGATCTCATCACTCAACCTGTTCGAAGGCTCTTCACGCCTCACATTCTCAGAGCCTCCTCTAGCGCGGGGCATAACCATATTAGCCATAGCGATAGTCAAAGCTTGCAACTGCTTGGTAACCTTAGTGAGATGATGAGTGGTATTTATATCACTATTTCCCACTCATTTATCCTAATATTTTGTATAGTTTTCTTGAGTTTTGTGAACGTTTTGATGTGTTTTATTATTATTTTACAGATAAATAAAGTTTGGAAAGCATTGGAAGCAATTTGGAGCCAAAACAGTGAAAAATGATGAAAAGGGCATTTTTGTAATTTGTCCGCGTCGCGACGTGCAAGCTGCCTACGTCGCGACATCTAACTTGCACCAAGACTTGCTAACGTGCGCCAGGTCCACAAGTCAGAATCTGAGAAGTTTGACTTTGCTAACGTGCATCGTGCCACGTGTCACCATCACAGCCGATCTGCTAACATGCGCCATGCCACGTGTCATCATCCTACGGTATCGACGGTCGCCATCGCCATGTGTCACTCCACTTGTCTGCCACGTCATCATCCACATCACCGGTTGACCGAGTCAAAGTGCCATGTCATTGCCACATCATCATCAGCCAATCACAGCGTGCCACATGTCGCAATTCTATGGTGCCGACAATCACTTTCGCCACGTGTCACCACGTCAGTGCCACGTCATCTCCACGTCAACTCAATTATTGACTCATTTATTCGAATTGACACATGGCCCATCGTCATTATAGAAGCTTTTGGCCCAATTGTCATAAGACACAAACTCGTCCCAGTTTAAATGGCCCAACAAGTTCACAGCTCATGACGAAAGGTCCAACTGAATCCAAATGATGATAGTCCAAACACAAGCACAAATGGATGGTTTCTATTGGTCATACAACTATGGTTCACATGTGGGTTTATGGGAGTGTAGACAAAGGCTCCCGCTGGCGAAGGTTGCCCACACTAGGTCTCCCCACTCAAGGGTTCGAGCAACCGAGTGATCGCACCTTTTTATATACCCTAAGGTACGTGCCAACGAGTGATGATACATGAATGACTGTCAAATGGATTTCTTATTGAAGATTCCCCAGAGGGAGGGTGGATCGAACTCTCTTAAATACCCTTGCCTCTTATACTCTTATCGCCTTGGTGACAGGAATAAATAATAGGTCCTCCAAATTAGTCCATCACGGTAAGCTTCAAGTAAATGATTATCTAGGTGCCTTCACAACTTTTCCTTTCAGCTATAGAAAGATAGTGTATGAAGGAAGACACCAAACCATTACCTAGCTCTAATAATGCCTTTGGTTAAACCCCTTGGACCAAACCCACTTGCAGACACAGTTAACTAAATCGAAAATCACAAACATTACAAGACATTATTTCAGGACCGATTCTCTATCCCCAGTGGAGTCGCCAGACTGTAGACAACAGAAATCGGTGACGCTGTTCGGGCTCGTGGCCCGGTCGGGAGTACGGAGTAGCCCACTGGGGACTAAACTGGAGAATAATAGAGTTGCCACCCATTGTGAACTAGGAAATGATTTAAGGCCACACTCACCCCTCGCAAGGGAAGACCTCAAACCGTTGGGTTTAGAATGGTCCCTTATTTATGCCACTTGTAATGAAAAGATCTGTACAATAGTACAACCAAGTCTTACGCAACATACACATGAAAGATTAACCAATATCTAAGTTTGCACACATAAGGGTAATCGAAATAAAAGCGAGCACGCAATCTCATGAACATATCAATAGATAAGTGTGAAAATATAAATAAATAATAACTATAAAAGCATAAATATTAAAGAGAGATAATTAAGCATATGATGCGGAAAGGAATAATTAAAGAGACAAGCATGCATAAAACATGACAAAGGAATTTGTCCAGTGTGTGGGCGTTCGTGTAGCGTTCGTAAACGCGTTCGAACGGTAAACAGAATGCACGCATTTGAGTAGCGTTCGGAAACTTGTTCGAACGGGATAAGCCCAAATGTATGCATTCGAGTAGCGTTTGATAACGCGTTCGAATGAGCTTAGGCAGAATGCATACGTTCATGTAGCATTTGATAGCGTTTTCGAACGGGATCACCAAAATGACATCTATAATCACATAAACACATGCATGAGTGTTTCCCCAAGCAGTACGTGGAGTTGTATCCCGAGTACAGACCGCACTACCGTCCATTCGGATTCAGCTACGGAATTTACGTCTGGATTTCCATCTGATATACCACGAGAAGCAACACTCAATCACTAACCCAATATTGACATACATGAAGCATGATAATGCATATAACCATACATAACCGAAGAGAACAAAACGAATGCGGAATAATAACACAATAATAAATGGAAATTAAATGCTAAATAATAAAGGACTAATGATGCGAGATAAATGTGGAATAATAAATATGTGACCAAAGAGCTTGTCCCTTTTCAATATAGGACTTTGCATACCCGGTTGGACGTATTCCACGTCCAACCAAGCATGCCGTGTCCGAGATAACAAAATAAAATATAATAAAGGGGTGCTCTCAGGTCTTACCTTTTAAGTCGCTTCCCGGGAGTGCGTTGGGACATCGCCGGAAGTTAACACTTCACTATTTTTCTGGTTTTCTGGTTCACAATTTCGCTCACTGTTTCGCTGTTTTGTCCAAGCTTTCCTCACTATTTTTGACGTATTTTGCTACTGTTTGCGTGTCTGTTTTGGTCGCTGTTTCAGAGTTGTTTTTGAAATGGTTTAGGGTTATTTAGGGCTATTTTGGGTGACTGTTTTTATGGTTTGGGGACTGTTTTGGTTGTAGTTTTTTTTGGTGGTTTAGGGGACTATTTTGGGGACTGTTTTCGGTAATTGAGGGTGCAGTTTGGGGCTCTGTTTTTGGTAATTAAGGATGCAGTTTGGGGTTGTGTTCGGTGACTTAAAGGTGCAGTTTTAGGGCTGTTTTCGGTGTCTGGTTGTGCAGTTTTCAGTGGTCTAGTTGTGCAATTTTCGGTGGCTTTAAGGGTTTAGTTTTGGGCTGTTTTGCGGTAGGGCATGGTGTGTTTAGGGAAAGCAGTTTGTGTTGGACAATTATGACCCATATCGTCACTATTTGTAAAAGACATTGTGGTTTTTGTACAAATTAACTATGTGACAATGGAAATTGCATTTTATCATTTTGTAATTTGATTACTTGAATATATAAATGATAAAAGTCCTTATGATTAGTTCCGGATTATAAGATATGAGATAATATCAATCAATAAAGGTTTAATCATTAAATATCCCTAGTCGTAGTATTATCGAGACTAGACATCGATAATACGTAATAGACTAGTATTGCACTTGTGCGTGTTATGGAAGCGTAACAACATAGTTCTCATATATTTAAGTATTGGATACTTATGCAAGTGTGATAGGAGGTTGTGTTTACCGATGGTACGGAAACAGCTTCGCTCTGGATAGACCCCTCGGAATCCCATTCGTAGTATGACTATGTGTCTATGGGAATCCGAATCAGGGTAGGTGTATTTGGTCTTAACCTGAGACTTTCATCGCTAGTACTTGCGACAATCAATACGCTTTGGTTTTGGTCGTCCAAGACTTTAACAGGTTCTGTGTACGCCTCTTCTGGGTTTATTAAGAATCATAGTGTATTGGGTGTGATGTCAAGACGGAAGTATCACTTCAGTCATATGGAGATGATGATCACGTAGGGGTACATAATTGGTACTCTAATGTGTTGCAACCATCGGGATAATATGACAAGGTCATGATTATCCGATTATAGAGACTAGTTGCTTGTGATCCGATATATGCTTTGTACGGGGCAGACACTATTCCAGCCCCAGGCCTTGCATGTGACATCCGATACTAGATCGTAATACGCAATACTACGTAACTTCGCATGACATAGATTATATATTCCTTGAAGAATATTTCTGGAGAATTGGGTAGGCACGGCGCTTTGCTAGAAGCCAACCATGTCTCGTAAATCGGTAAAAATGTGGTACTAGGTACGCACGTGTTGGGATAGTCCGACGAACGGATTTACTGCCAACATATCCAGGGATCTCATGGGTCGCTTCCCGAAAATTCACCGATGACGTATGATTCAAACATAATTAATCTAGGATTAATTGCGGAGAGATTTTATCTGGGATAAAATACTATTTGAAGAGAGAGAACGATTAATTTGGAATTAATTAATAAAATAATATATTCGATATATTGAATGAATTTAGATTTCATAAAGGAATTAAAATTAGATTTTAATCCGGGCGAACAAATTAATTCGCGAGTGACGTGAATAGTAATTTTCCTGGGCATAATTATTTAATTAAATTTGATTTAATTAGGTCGCAACGGAAAATTCGTTAATTCGGAATTAACGAACCCGAGCCCAGGAGTGTTTGGGGGCCCACTCGGATTTTGAATTCGAGTGGGGCCCACAAGTCACATCAAGCCACATCACTAGTCAATCATTTACCTTTATGGTGATGGAAGTTAGTGTAGGAATTGATGGAAACTTGTTTTACACTCAAGTAGATAAGGTGATGGACTTTTACCAATTATTAGATTTTGGTATATCATTTGATTTTTTGAATGTCAAATATACAAGTCAACAAAAATCACTCCATCTTGCTCTCTCTCTTTCACGCCCATTGAGCAAAAATTTCCTCTCCCAATTTTTTCCTCCTTGGCCGAATACTACTAAGAAGGTGATTTTGTTGCAAAATCCCCATTGCAAACACATCAAATGAATCATTCAAGGTGATAGGGAAACCATTCCCAAGAGCTTGGAATCTCAAATCTCAAAGCTTGGAGCTTGGATTCATCATTCAAAGAGGAGCTTGGAGGAACTTCTCAAAGCAAATTTTTGTTCTACACACATCCTACATCCGATCATTGTAAGTATATTTCTGCTATACGTCTTCTTGTATTCACATGATTTTATGCTTAAATTGATCTTGGGATGACCTTAGAAACCCAACAATTTGCGGCAATGAAGGGTTGTTTGATGGACTGTTTTTGCGGCAATGGAGGGCTAATTGAGGGGTGTGTTTCACGGCAATGGAGGGCTAATTGTGGACTATGTCTCACGGCAATGGGGAGGCTTTTCTCTTGTGTCTTGGGTGTGAATGTGCTAGGGGTTAAGGGTTTGGTTTGTGCTCCTTTTTATAAGAAAGGGTTAGGGTTGTCCTTATTTAGGTAGGAAAGAAATCATGCAATAATGCGGGGTATCTTCAATTAGTGTGTTATAAGGAAAAGATCTATTCAATTTAGGAAGGTGATTTGTTTTAGTTTAGGAAAGGAATTTATGGGATTTGATTTGATTTATTTAATTTAGGCATGTGATTTATTTAAATTAGGAAGGTGATTTATTTAGATTTTAACATGTGTTTAATGTGTTGGATATTTTTGGAGGGGATTTGGTGGGCCTGGGCGTGTGGAGTTTGGTTCTTTGGTGGGCTTGGGCGTGTGGGTTGGTGGTGTGTGGGCTTGGGTGTGTGGCTTGGTGTGGGTTGCGGGGGTTTTGGGCCGAGGATAAATTTTAAAACAGGGGTCCATCGAGCGAACCCGAGGCTAAGCAAATGAATTAAGTCCAACAAGGTATTGATTTTTTTAATTTTCCCTTTTGACGTCCGTTTCCCGCAACTTCCGCAACTTATCGGGTAGTGCCTCAATATGAGGCTAATCATCGGGACTTATGCAAAAATGCAGTGCCTACAGATACCACTGTGGATATATGAGATATCCTCTATACTTTGATGGCAGTCACGTCACCGATCTATTTAGATCAGACCTCAATCTGTTCGTTAGGTGTGGACTTATACTCAGTATATCATGTGCGTATCAAGATAAGATCCGTCAATTTTGTGTACAGAGCATATGTATTCAATATGGAATTAGTAATCTGTTAAAATCCATGGGCCCGTGGTACACTGTAGAAGTGAGTTCTAAGTGTTATTACGAGATTAATAATAGAAACGTCGACATGATTATATCTATAGAGATTTGACGTTTATATCTAAATCTCTGGAATAATCTGGATACATATGACGAAGTGATTATACGTATGCGATGACCTCGACCTGTATGGCTCAGATAGTTTATCTTTGTTCGTCATAATTTACGGGTGGGTAGGTTATGGACACGAAATTGGATTTCGTGATAGATATGCCTGAACCTAGAGAGTCTCACTAATGAAATATACTCGTAGAGCACTAGGGCAACTTTTATGAATAATACTGATTATTTATAAGTTGTTTAACGGTTAAACAATAATACATGCGATTGGGATCTTTTGGTCATTCGTTAAATGTCAAATTGTGATATTTGACATATATAATTAATATATGTATTTTGATTATTTAATGTAAATATAATACATATATTTAAGATATTTGTATTTAATTATTTAAATGTTAAATGATTAAATTAATTAAATAATAAATATCTAGTTACTTTATTAAAGTAAACAAATGGCCAATTCTTATTGGATTAAATGACTTGATTTAATTGGAACATTTGGTAATCTCATTAAATAGTTTAAAGATTATATACCACAAGTTTAATTAAATCATTTTCCATTTAATTTAATTGAAACAAAAAATTGAAAAATACTTGGCTAATATTTTCCATAATTTTTGGCAATTACAAGGAAAATATATAAGTTTTTGTTTATATATTTTTTTTTATAATTCAAGTTACCAAGTATTACAAAGAAAAGGGTTGAGAGAAAAGTGAAGAAACAAGACCAAACTTGAGCTTTTGTAAGTTTTTCGTACTTTCTTCAACATGAAAAATATTTCTATGACTCTAGGATTCAATATGTGCAGCTTAGAATTTTCTGTACTCTTTTGTGCATGTAATTTTATGGTTGGGAACTTGGTAGAAAGATGTTAGCATGTGTGATCTTTAAAGAATGCTTATTAGGAGTAATTAAATATTCTTTTGATTATTTGATAATCAAGTTGCCATTCTAGAGTTGCTAAGCCACTCATTAATAACCTAGAATTGTTCTTGAGTTGTTTCATGATGGTGAGACTTGTTTGGTGTAGTAAAGATTGATTTAAAGTATTGAATTTGGCTAATTTGGTGTTAATTGATCAATTGGACAATTTTGAGAAATTAGGATTCATAACCCTTTCCAAATTTGGGGCTTTTCATATATGTGTTATATAATGATGTATATATGATGTATATTAAATTTGGTGTTGATTGAATTTGATCTTGAGTTATTTTGAACAAATTGGACCAAATTGATCAAACTTGAAAATTCATGGAACTTTCGGCAATTTTTGGAAAATTGGTTTCTTGAGTTGCAATTAGTATTTTCATGTAGACATGTATAAATCCTTTTGGTAGTGATTTGAATTCACTTAAATTTATATTAGACAAATTAGGACTAAAATGATCAAAATACAAAGTTTATGGGCTAATCGGTAATTAATGAAAAATCTGATTTTTGGGTAAAAATTTCAGTGTTTAAGTATTGAGTAATTAAAATAAATTAGTTTATTTTAATTGCCCAAGAAAAATTATTGAAATCGGAAAATTTTGATTTTCCGTGTTCCGCTGCGTTTACCCGAAATTGCCTTCTGTAGACACTGATTTTTGCATAAGCCCGATGATGAGCCTCGTATGGAGGCACTATTTGAAAAATTGCGGAAGTTGCAGGAAACGAATGCCGGATGGAAAGAAAACCAATAAAATTAGCCCCTCATCGGACTCGGACTCACTAGCCAGCCTCAGATTCGCTTAGTCAGTTTCTGTTTCAAACCTCAGCCTCGGCCCAAATCCATCCACACGCCAAACACCACACAAAGCCCATGCATCAACACGCCCAAGGCATAAAAAGATACCATGCACGCCCAAAAGAAGAAAATCTCATGCAATTCACATGTGCAAATCCCCTCATGTTGACCTTCCAGTTTAATAAGATATGAAATCTCATGTATTCCACATGCTAAAATCCTCTCAAATCACTTTCCCATTTAGTGAGATTTTGGGGATTTCATCCAATTTAACTAGATTTGGGATATTTTCATCACCAAATATATGAGATTGTATCCCAAAATAATAAACTTCCCAAATCAAAGTGAGATCATTTCAAAACATTATAAAATGGACACCAAATCATCAAAGTGAGAAGGCTTGGGTGTGAACAACTTGAAAACCCTGGGGACTCTCTTTTCTTACCTTGGACGTCAACTACAAAGAAAAACCCTAAACCTTGGACGGTTCCCTTCTTCTTCTTCTTACCACAGAAACTACACACAAATACAACCGTGAGACACCGAACAAACACAACCCTGAAATACTGAGAAACACAACCCTGAACCACAAAAAACAGAAGAAAATAACCCAAAATCGAAAACCAACACAGCCACCAAAACCAGCCAAATCACCGATAATAGCCACCAAAAAACCAAAAACAAACAACCAAAACAGCAGCAAAAAAAACAACCAAAACAGCAGCAAAAAAAAACCAAAATAGCAACCAAAAAACAACCAAAACAGCATCCAAAAAACAACCAATATAGCAAACAAACAACCAAAGCAGCAGCCAAAAACAACCAAAACAGCAACAAAAAAACAACCAAAATAACAGCCCAAAAATAACCAAAATAGCAGCAAAAAAATAACCAAAAACATCCCAAAAAAATAACCAAAATAGTAACCAGCGAAACAACAACCAGAAAATAGTAAAAATAGCAACCAGTGAAACAGCAAAAATAGAAACCAGTGAAACAGTAAAAACATCAACCAGAAAAGAGCAAAAACAGCAACCAGAAATAGATCCTTCCGGCAACGACCTAACGCACTTCCAAGAAAGCAACTTAAAAGGTAAGACCTGAGGGCACCCTTACCATATTTCTTTTGTAGTTCTGGACGCTGCATACCTGGCTGGACGTGAAATACGTCCAGCCGGGTATGCGAAGTCCTACATTAAAGACGGCTAAATTTCTGGTCACATCTTTTATTTCTTCGGCATTTTGTTATTTTTTTTTTTTATCTATTTAGTACTATCCTTTTTTATTTATTTATTCACTTTTATCGTTATTTTATTATTTTGCATTTATTTTATTATTTATCTTTTCACGTTATTTTATTATTTTGCCCATTTTATTTTATTCATTCATGTTGGTGATTATCCACATATGCATTATTATATTATTTTATGTCTATTTTTTATTTTACATTGCATTAATGTTGATGTGTGTTATTATCCCTTGCGGTATATCGGATGGAAACCCAGACGTAAATTCCGTAACCGAATCCGAATGGACGGTAGTGCGGTCTGTACTTGGGATACAACTCCACGTACCACTCGGGAAATATTCATATGTGCGTGATTAACCCCTTTTTGTTTGTTATTTATTTATCGATGCTTTTCCCGCCTATCTTTATTTATTATAGTTTTCGTTATTGCATCTTGTACTTCTTAAATTTAATGTACTCTTGGAACTATGTTATTGTGATTATTATTTTGATTAGGTATGTTAATATGTTTTTATTCGCTTTTTTTTTTTTGCATGAATTGCATTAAGACTTGGTTATACCATTGTGTGAACCCGTGCATTATACTGGCATAATTAAAGGACCATTCCGAACCCAACGGTTTGAGGTCTTCCCTTGCGAGGGGTGAGTGCAGCCTTAAATATTTACCCAGTTCACGCTGGGTGGCGACTCCTTTATTCTCCGATTTAGTCCCCCACGGGCTACTCCGTACTCTCTACAGGATGTTAGCCCAACAATGTCGTGGTCTCTGAGCATCATAGGCATTGCGGTAAACCCCGCTTCACTCCTACAGATGGCGACTCCACTGAGGATAGAGAATCAGCCCCGAAACAATACTTTGTATTGTCTGTGGCTTTGGCTTTGGTTACCAAAGTCTCATATATTTTGCATACCCTTCTTACCCTGATGGATTCATGTATCGTGAAGTCGCTTTCACTCAAGGCGATGGATCGTTATGTGATGATAACCATCACTCATTGGCACGTACATTAGGGTATAAAAAAGGTGTGCTCACTCGGTCGCTCGGACCCTTGAGTGGGGATACCTAGTCGTGGGCAACCCTTCGCCGATGAGAGCCATATCTGTACCCTTGTAAGCCCACATATAAACCATATGTATATGTCCTATAGAAGCTACCCCTATGCTTGTGTTTGGGACCATTATCATTTGAATCCATTGGACTTCTCATCATAAGATACGAACTTGTTGGGCCACTTAATCTAGGACGAGTTTGTATTTTATGATGGTTGGGCCAAAAGTTTTCAAAATGACGATGGGCCACCTTCTGTTTGGGCCTCATATCATTTAAAGTTATTTAGCCACCTTATCACAAAAGTGTAAACCTGTTGGGCCTTTTCAACTGGGACAAGTTTGCACCTCGCGATAATCTGATTGAATGCTTTAAAATTATAACAGGCCAACTTGTATGAAAACCTTGATGGGCTTAGAAGGTCCAAACATGATCCGAATATGCCAGACGCATGAGTCTGATATCCGCATTGGCTTTCATCCAGGAAGAATACGCCTTGTTATAGTATATTTGTATACTTTTGGATATCTCCAAGTCCATCCCCGCCACAACCGTGATTCTTGAGGGCCCAATTTTGTAAATGGGCGGTCTTTGTCTGTTATTGATGAAAAGGGACTGAGGTAGCCAAGGTTCAACCCTGTAGCGTATGAGAGAACGATTTTGTGTACCCCACATTGGTGCATAAAATAAGCCGTACCTAGGACAAAAATGGACTTACCACGAGTGTGGGAGGAATAAGGTCGGAAGGATATATGATATTTTGATAACCACATGCATTGCATGCATACACACATCATGCTAACCCCTAGACTTAAAGGCCATCACAGATATCCGTTGGGTTAGAGAAGAAGGTAGACTTGTCAAGAAGAAGTTAGCAAACATGGATGCGTCAGACAGTGAAGGTTCCCGCATGGATTAATTGGAGATCAACATCACCAAAATTACTGAGCAACTACAAGCTTTGACCAATGCTGTGGCCAATCTGACAGTAGGGTGAGCGAAAAATCCATATTTTTGATGATGACATGGCTGAGTATGCCGCGGGAAGGATAGCCAGGCCTCAGGCAGAAAAAAAATTGTTTATTTTTAGCCCTTAATAGTTAAGCATAAGTCCAATGATGAAATTGTTTACTTTAGGGTGAAATCTTAGAACCGATAGGTTCTTGATGTACTTTTATATGATACTTTGAGTAGTTGATCTATGTTAGACTTGTAAGCATTTAATTATAGGTTTTTAGCAGTGAAAACCTGAGTAGTTGGCAAAGTGACTAGTTGAAGAAATTACAGGTCGATGAATGACCGTTTGCTTAGATGTCTATCATGATTTGATTGTGTTATGATGTGTGGTATGGTCGAAAATAAAAGAAAATTCTCTAAAGAAAAAAATTAAACCACCTATAATCGATAAGCATGAAGCTACCCATGGGTGAGTATTAGGACCACCATGAGGAGAAATGCTACCTTAAAGGGTAGGTGTGTTGAAAAAAAAAAAGACAACAGAAAAGAAAAAAAGAAAATCATACCATATTGAGCACAGAAAAAGCAATTCCAGAGCATGACTGAGATATCTAGGTTGGTTTGACCCATCGATCCTAATTTTTGAAACGAAATCATTGAGTTGGCTTACCTAGGAATCAAGCTGTAAATGAACCTTTGCACACACACACTGTGAGTCTGGCTTAGATGATTTATTCAAAGACTTGGATTTGAGTTGCATTGAGTGTTTTGAAGGTTCTATGATTTCATTACTGGGCGTTCTTTGAGGAAAATAATATATGTAACTATTGGGACTATTTCATAGCCCGTAATATAGTATGTCGATACAGAATGCTATATCACATAGTGACGGATATTGAGTCCAATTTTAGTTAGAGGGCACATTTAGAAACCTGAGAATCGGAAGACATGATCCCAAAAGGATGAGGTCGCTTTCAAAAAGGCGTAATCCACCTTGACCCGGTACAGGTAGCGAAGAGTAGAAAGCTGAGCCAGGTCTAGGGATGACCAGTCTACCACCCCACGAATAAGGAACACAATGGGACCTTGAGCCATGAGACCAAAGAGAATTGAGCAATCACCAGAGGAGAATTGGCAGAAGGAAACTGTAAGCAGGGTAAGGGGGCGCCCAAAGCTTTTAATAGGCAAAGGGCACCAAAGGCCAAAAGGATTCCTAAAGGGGTGAAGGAAAACCCTCTAGCGTAAGGAAGGCCTAACTAAGGATAACATTAAGCCAATAGGATAAAGAAAACCTATTGGAATAGGGAATGTATCCATGCATACATGTCGCATACACACAATTTTTGTTTTGTGTTTGCAGACTTTGAAGAAAAAAAAATGGTGAGGACGAGCAACTCCAAGAATGGAGAGGAACCTCGAGAATGAGGAAGAATAACTCCGGGAATAAAGAACAACCTCGAGAATGAGGATAAGCAACTCCTCACGAATAAAGATGAAATGGTTGTTTCATGTTTGTGTAATATACTGGTTTACTAACCTGGAACACGAAATTCTGCAAAAGCCTCTGTCGATGGTTAGATGCAAATACCCAGTGTAACCCAATTAAATCATATGTCTATGTCAATAAAATTACCTGGATTAATTAAGACTAAGTTCCAATTGTGGTTACCCCCGTTGACAGGTATATGTCTATCCTGTAAGGAAATCTATTAAAGGGTTATCTATCCTCAAGGAAGATCGTGGGCTATTAAGACTAGGGTCTTAAACCTAAAATTCCTTCGTCCAGTTTATTTTAAGTTTACCCGATCAATTTTATTAGTGGCCAGTTAACAGGAAGCATTAAGCTTAAGACTTAATAAGTAAGCATTTATATTACCCAAACTATAAAATAACCCCTTATAAACCGGTGATATTGGATTTCATCACAACCCCGGATAACGGGTTTAGTTACGACACATATTTACGACTAGTAAAAACTTAAAAATAAAAGACATAAAGTAAAATGCTGAAAAGTAAATGCTAGAAATTAAAAAGGAAAAAATACAATAAAAGAAAATGCTAGGGTTAAAGGATCCACTTTTATTACTATTATTTTAGATATCTCCCTTAATATAATAAATTAACTTGTGTGATATTACCAACCAGCCATATAGGCGGCAACCTGATTAAGTCAAATTAATAATTAATTACCAACCGACCAACCAGGCGGTATCCTTGCTTAGTCAGGTTAAAACCAATTTAATATCAATTACCAACCGGTTAATATAGCGGTATCCTCATTAAGTCAGGTTTTAAATAGTTATTATTTTATAATTAAGGGAGATTAATCTAAATAGCAATAATAAAAATTTTACCTTTCCCCTAGTAAGGGGAAGTTACCTCCTCATTGCTGAATAGTAAAAACTGAAAAAGTAAAGAAAGTAAATTACTATTACAAAAAGTAAATAAAATTAATTACAAAACTGAAATTTAAACAAACTAGATACAAACTCCTTAGTATTATCAGAGAATTACAGAGAGGAATGTACATCTGAAATTGAAATTTCGAGCTGAATTTATAGGCGTTAGTAGGCCTCTCGCGTCGCGACGCGATGATTGCTCTTGCGTCGCGACACAATGATGTGGCACACGCTGATTGGCTCTTTTGGTTCCCTTATCTACTGATATGGAATTTTGGATGATTAACTCAATAATTGTGCTGACGTGGCGACACGTGGCGATGTTGATTGTCAGCACCGTGTGATTGTGACACGTGTCACGAGATGATTGGTTGATGATGACTTTTCTGACACATGGCACGCTGACTTGGCATGTGACTGATGTGGACGCCATGTGGCTATCACGTGGACGACATGTGGCGATGGCGATTGTCGGTAGTATGTGATAATGACACGTGGTACGGCGCATGTTAGCATGATCGGCTGTGATGTTGACACGTGGCAGATGCACGTTAGCAGATTCAGCATACGTTAGCATCCGGTGTATTTTAGCAAAATCCCTCAGATTGGTCCCTGTGTCTCGGCATACGTTAGCAGAGGTACGGCGCACGTTAGCGGTCGCGACGCAGGTTGCGCGTCACGACACGCCAAATGACCATTTTGTCATCTTTTGTCTTTTTTCATTGTTTTGGCCCCAAATCACCTCCAAAGAGTCCTGAAACTTTATTTATCTACAAAATAACGCAAACACATCAAAATATTCACAAAACTCAAGAATCTATACCAAACATTTGGTTAAATGAATTTGAAATAATGATATAATTACCACTCATCACACTCCAGGAATGGAGAACAACCTCAAGAATGAGGACAAGCAACTCCTCGGGAATGAGGACGAGCAAGCCGGGACTGGCACTCCAGGAATGGAGAAAAACCTCGGGAATGTGGATGACCAACTCCTCATGAATGAGGACGGGCAAGCTGGGAATGGTACTCTGGGAATGGAGAACAACCTCGGGAATAAGGATAAGCAACTCATCGGGAATAAGGACGGGTAAGCTGGGAAAAGCATTCTGGAATAAATCCTAGAGATCGAACCATTTCACAGGGATGAATCCAAGGAGTCGAAGCACCTCACCATCAAATCAACTCCGTTCGGGAATAAATCCTAGAGATCGAAGCATCTCGCAGGGATGAATCCTAGGGGTCAAAGAACCTCACCATCAAATCAACTCAGTTCGGGAATAAATCCAAAAGATCGAATCATCTCGCAGGGATAAATCCAAGGGGTCGAAGCACCTCAAATCAACTTAGTTTGGGAATAAATCCTAGAGATCGAAACATCTCACATGGATGAACCCATAGGTCGAAGCACCTCACCTCAAATCAACTTAGTTTGGAAATGAATCCCAGAGATCGAAGCATCTCGCAGGGATGAATCCCATGGGTCAAAGCACCTCACCATCAAATCAACTCAGTTCGGAATAAATCATAGAGATTGAAGAATCCTGCAGGGATGAATCCCAAGGGTCGAAACACCTCGCCATCAAATCAACTCAGTTCGGGAATAAATCATAGAGATAGAAACATCTCGCAGTGATGAATTCCAGGGTTTGAAGCACCTCGCCATCAAATCAACTTAGTTCGGGAATAAATCCTAGATATCGAAGCATCTCGCATGGATGAATCCCAAGGGTCGAAGCACCTCAAATCAACTTAGTTCGAGAATAAATCCCAGAGATCGAAGCATCTAGTAGGTATGAATCCCAGAGGCCGAAGTGCCTCGCCGTCAGTTCGGGAATCAATCCCAAAGATTGAAGCATCTCGCAAAAGCAGCAAAACAACAGGTAAGTCTGGCAACAGCCAACGAACCAGGTAAGTAAAAATACATACATGACTTTGATAGGGTTGTCACTGTCATACACTGCACAAGCCCCATCAAAGTGGGGGTGACTGTAGACACTGTATTTTTGCGTGAGCCCGATGATGAGCCTCGTATGGAGGCACTACGTGAAAAGTTATGGAAGTTGCAGGAAACGAATGCCAGAAGGAAAGAAAACCTCCAAAATAAGCCCTTCATCGGAATCGGACTCACTAGCCAGCCTAAGATTCACTTAGTCAGTTTCTGTTTCAAACCCCAGCCTCGGCCCATCAACCCAGCCTCGGCCCAAATCTGTCCACACGCTAAAAAACACACAAATCCCATGCATCCACACACCCAAGGCCCAAAAAGATACTATGCACGCCCAAAAGAAGAAAATTTCATGCAATTCACATGTGCAAATGCCCTCATCAACACCTTCCAATTTAATAAGATATGAAATCCCATGCATTCCACATGCTAAAATCCCCTCAAATCACTTTCCCATTTAGTGAGATTTTGGGGATCCCATCCTATTTAACTAGTTTTGGGATATTTGTTAGACAGTTATGACCCATAGCGTCACTATTTGTAAAAGACATTGTGTTTTTGTACAAATTAATTATGTAACAATGGAAATTGCCTTTTATCATTTCGTAATTAGATTACTTAAATGTATGAATGATGAAAGTCCTTATGTGACTGGCTATAGGCTGACGAAAGTGATACCTCAGCAAAATTTTGAGCGACATGTACATAGTTCAGGTATTAGATGCTTGAGTGACTGGCTATAGGCCAAGTGGGAGATTGTTAGACAGTTATGACCCATTGCGTCACTATTTGTAAAAGACATTGTGTTTTTGTATAAATTAATTATGTAGCAATGGAAATTACCTTTTATCATTTCGTAATTAGATTACTTAAATGTGTGAATGATGAAAGTCCTTATGATTAGTTCCGGATTGAGATGATATGAGACAGTATCAATCCACGACAGTTTAATCATTAAATATCCCTAGTCGTAGTATTATCGAGACTGGACATCGATAATGCAGAAAAGACTAATATCGCACTTGTGCGTGTTATGGAAGCGTAACAGCATAGTTCTCATATATTTAAGTATTGGACACTTATGCAAGTGTGGTAAGAGTTTGTGTTTTACCGATGGTACGGAAAACAGCTTCGCTCTCGATAGACCCCACAGAATCCCATTGGTAGTATGACTATGTGTCTATGAGAGTCCGTATCAGGGTAGGTGTATTTGGTCTTAACTTGAGACTTGCATCGCTAGTACCTGTGACAATCAATACGCTTTGGTTTTGGTCATCCAGAGACTAGTTGCTAGTGATCCGATATATGCTTCGTACGGGGCAGACACTATTCCAGCCCCAGGCCTTGCATGTGACATCTGATACTGGATCACGAGATACGCAATACTACGTATACTACGCCTGACATAGATCATATATTCCTTTAAGAATATTTCTAGAGAATTGGGTAGGCATGGCATTTTGCTAGAAGCCAACCTTGTCTCGTAAATCGGTAAGAATATAGTACAAGGTACGTACATGTTCGGATAGTCCGACGGCCGGATTTACTGCCAACATATCCAGGGATCTCTTGGGTCGCTTCCCGAAGATTCACCGATGACGTATGATTCGAACTTTATTAATCTGGGATTAATAGCGGAGAGACTTTATCTGAGATAAAGTACTATTTGAAGAGAGAGAATGATTAATTTGGAATTAATCGATAAAATAATATATTCGATATATTATACGAAATTGGATTTCGACGCGGAATTAAAATTAGATTTTAATTCGGGCTAACGAATTGATTTAGAATTAATTCGCAAGCGGCATGAATAGTAATTTTACTAGACATGATTATTTAATTAAATTTGATTAATTACGACGCAACGGAAAACTCGTTAATTCGGAATTAACGAAACCGAGCCAGGAATGTGTTTGCGACGCCACTCCGATTTTGAATCAAGTGCGGCCGCAAGTCACATCGCGAGTCACATCACTTGTCACTTTAGTGATAGATGTCTAATTCACCTTTTTTGGTGAGTGACATGCAGTCACTATTCATGAAAGAAGTGGTTGTGGGCATTTAATGAGCTTTTGGAGCCAAAATTTTGGTTTGACTTTTGAAGTATATACCGAATATTTGGTAATTGATTTTAGGTAATTGTTTTTAGAAAACAATAACACAAAATCAAAGAAGAACTCTCTCTCCCAAAAATAGCCAAAAACCGTGAGTTCCATAGAGGAAAGGAAGCTTGATTTTTCTTTCATCTTTTGCTAGCACAAATAAGGATCAATACAAGGTGATAGGGAAACGGAACTAAGAGCTTGGAATCCTTTAAAGCTTGGAGCTCGGTCATCTTCATCAACAAAGTCACCTTGGCCGAATACATCAAGCAAGGAGAAAGTTTTGTTGATCATCACATCCAAAAGCCGTTCAATGTAAGTGTGTTTCCACCACTCTTCGTTGCGTATTCATTCTATTTCTATGCTTATATTGATATTGGGACCACCCTAGAAACCAACAATGGTATCATGGAGCAAGGTTTAAGCATGAAAATGATTAGGGTAAAATTTGGGTAAATTGATTTTAAGCATGTTTTGACTAAATTACTTGTTTGAGCATGCTTGTATATCGATGACTTGGAGTTATTTATGATCAATTTCATTAAAAATTAATTGGATCAAATTTTCCCCTTGATCTTGGCTTGGCCGAGAGTTTGGTACCCATTTATGTCATGGTATTTTTTGTTTGTTTGATCATTGGATGACTTGAAACAATTGGGTAATGTTGATTTAAAATTCAATCGGATTGAAAACGAAATCGGACATAAAATACCCACAAATGCCGTGACATATTGAGCATGTAATGAGATGATTTTTGGTTCAAAAATGCTGGACATAAGTTGAACAAATGAATACATAATTAATTGATTAAATTTTATTTTGGAAATATTAATTTGGATAATTAATTGATGTATTACACTTTGGTTAATTGAATTATAAAATTTGGAATTTTAAAATTTGATTAATTGGGCTTGATTTTGAATTGGGCTTGTAATTGTTGTATTTGGGCCTTATGGACTTGGTTGGGCCAAGTAGGTTTGGGCCAAATGGATTGGATCCATATTGGGCCTAAATCATTCCATTAAGTCCAAATATAACAAATGGGCTTTAAATGTTTAATTGGGCCTAATGGGCCAAAATTGGTTTCTTGGCAAATAAGGGTGATTCCTTACTTGGGCCTTGGTATTTGGGTTTGACCCATATTGACCAAAGCCCATGCCTTATGAAATCAATTGAAGGCCCATTGGACTTTTAATTAAACAACATTGGATGTTAATTGGGCTTTGAGATCCATTGTGATTAGATTTGGAATCTAAGTCGTTAAAACGCATTAAAAAGTATAGATATTTAATTTGGAATTAAATTAATGAATTAGTATTGAATACGAATTAAATTAGATTTAAAGAGTAGTTCGATATAATTCAAGAATTTGTACTTCGAGTACTTATTCACAAACGAGTTGGACTCGCGCAAATCAAATCATTGTTTGAACATTGGATGATCACTAATATTCAAAGATTAATTAATTTGATTAGATTGATTTAATAACATGCTTGAATGAATACATGGATGTGATGAATGAATAACATATATCGGATGGATATTAGAAGGGAAATGACAATTTTAGAAATTGTTGTAAATTTAGAATTTATAAATTGGACCTGCGTGTCCAGCCTTCTCTCTTTATTGATTCTTTGTATTCTCTTCTCACCTAATTCCCCTCAATGTTAATGAGGTTTCTATTATTGTATTATGTAATTGGGTAGAAGTAGAATAGTGCTAGCCGGGGAGAGGAAATGAAGTGATTTTTTTCTAGGAACAAGTTGTTAAATATCCATCCGCATATCATTATTAATTTACTTTCCGCGCCTTATTATGATTTTAGAATGCATGCTTAAGGGTGTATGATGAGACCTAACAAAGATAATAAATTGGTTGCCAATTTACACGAAAAACCCTCAAAACATATTAAGCGTTTTTCTTTCATTGAGTGATTCTTACTCAAGATCCAAAATTGGCACTGGTTTGTTGGCCAAATTCAAGACCTTTGTCAATTGCGGATGTGTTTGAATCATGAAAGCTTTGTTCCATATCGGTGTCTTGTCCAAGTTGTGATTTTTTTTTGGCCAAATTCAAGATCACTTCTTGTCCATCGACATTAAGCTTGTTGTGCCAAAGCCAAGGCTTAGTTGATTCAGAGGAAAAGGTTAGGAAAATATATTGGCATATATTGGCATATATATTGTATATATGTTTCGGACTTGGAAGTCCACCTACCGGATCTAGGAATTGGATGAGATCCAATTGATCTTTGAGATCTACCTAGTTAAATATCATACAGCTTGTTGGCCAAAGTCAAGGTTGTGTGTTATTTAACGGAATCCTAGCCCACTAGGAAACTAGGTTTCCCAAGTACTCAACAGAGGGTTAGAGGCTCGCCGAAAAATAGTGGAAGGCTAGTATTGAATTTGCAATTTCGTTCAAATACTTAGCTTGACGGGCTTTCAAATTATTTCGTCAAAATTATTTTATTAGTTGGACTAATATTGTATTATTTTTCTTGTAACAGTTAGACTGTACCCTTACATTCTTAATTGGATAGTTAGACTATCGCAATTAAAATGACAGGAAAGAACAGTGTCCGGGACATCATCATGGGTGATAATGTCTTCAACAACACTAACTTTTCCGATTGGGACATGAATCTAAGGATAATCCTTGGATCCGAGAGGCAGCTATATACTATAGAGAGACCTCTTGGGCCTAAGCCCAGATCTGATCAGTTGCTCGAGCTAGCTCTTTGGAAGACACATAGAGATGACAACACAACTGCTTAATCTATCATGCTTGCTGCTATGACTCAGCAATTCCATCGACAGAATAAGGGATTGGATCCCTATAACATGTTGGCGAAGTTGAATGATCTACACCGATCTAATCTTAGATCGCAGAGATATGAGTTACAAAAGAAGCTCTTCCGCGCTCGGATGTCGGAGGGTACATCTGTTGAACAACATGTGACACAGATGATTGCCGATATCGAGCAGCTTGGACAAATGGGGATTGTCTTTGAGATAGAGACCTCTATAGATTTGATCTTGCAGTCTCTCCCCGACACTTGAAGTGGGTTCATCATGAACTACAATATGATGAACCAAGAGTAGACTCTTGGAGAGCTGATGTTCACGCTGTGAGAGGCAGAAAAGGAACTTCTTAAGGGCAAGAAGCGCGAGGCGCACTTTGCTACTACATCTCGGACTCCGAGGGCTGGGCTTAAGGCGACTGGAGGTGTTAAAAAGAAGAAGCATAAGAAGAAGGGCAAAGGCAAAGCGTCAAAGGCTTCTGGGAAGCCTAAGGACATGTCTTAGGATGTATGCCTCCAGTGCGGGAAGCGGAGTCACTGGAAGCGTGACTGCCGCGAGTATAAGGCGCTCCAGAAGGAGATAAAGGCGGGCAAGACACCGGCCTCATGTATGTTTTTTATAGAAATAAACATGACTACTTCTAGTTTTAAAAATTGGATTTTTGATTCTGGTTGTGGTAATCACATTTGTACTGATGTGCAGGATCTGCGGATTAGCAGGAAACTGGCGTCAGGAGAGATTGACCTGCGTGTTTGAAATGGGACATCTGTCGCTGTTTTGGCCGTTGGCACTTTTGTTTTAGAACTGCCCTCAGGGCATGTACTTGAACTTACAAACTGTTATTTTGTACCTAGTTTGACTAGGAATATAATTTATGTATCTATGTTAACCCAATGTGGGTACATTTTTGTATTTAGAAACACTGAGTGTTTTATGTATAAAAACGATATAGAAATTTGCACAGCTGATGCAAATAATGGTCTTTATATTTTGAATATAAACCAATCTCAAAATGTAACAAACAAAAGGCTTAAAGTAAGTCATAAAAATGAAACTTATATATGACATTGTCGTCTGGGACACATAAACAAGACTCGCATATCCACACTTTCGAAGAGTGGGTACTTGGACAGATTTGATCCAAATTCATATGACGTCTGCGAATCTTGCTTATTAGGCAAAATGCCTAAATCACCTTTTAGCGGTAAATGTGTACGCGCCACCGAACTGTTAGCCCTTGTTCATAGTGATGTTTGTGGGCCCATGTCTAGCCAGGCTAGAGGTGGATATGAATACTTCGTAACCTTTACGGATGATGCATCACGTTATTGTTATGTGTATCTTATGAGACACAAGTCGGAGAATTTTGAGAATTTCAAAGAGTTTCGACACGAAGTTGAAAAACATACCGGTAAAAGTATTAAGACATTACGGTCGGACCGTGGTGGCGAATACTTGAGCAATGAGTTTCTTGACTACTTGAAAGAATATGGTATTCTTTCACAGTGGACTCCTCCCAAAACACCGCAATTAAACGGTGTGTCCGAACGGAGAAACCGAACCTTGTTAGACATGGTAAGGTCTATGATGAGTCACACTGAGCTACCTATTTCCTTCTGGGGATATGCATTGAACAGTGCAATATTTATTTTGAATAAGGTTATGTCAAAGTCTGTTCAACAGACTCCGTATGAAATATGGACAGGAAAGAAACCGGGTTTCTCATTCCTGAGGATTTGGGGTTGCTGGGCGTACGTCAAACGTTTGGAAGGTACCAAACTAGAACCCAAATCAGATAAATGCCTATTTGTAGGATATCCTATGGAAACCAAAGGATATTACTTCCATCACCCACGAGAGAATAAAGTTTTTGTTGCTCTACATGCGGTTTTCCTTGAGAAGGAATTCCTGAATGCAGTGATAAGTGGGAGGAAAGTAGAACTCGATGAAAATTGGAGTGATACTGTTCCTGACATAGAATCCTCAACGGAACATGAACAGTTCATCAGGGATGAAACTGTACCACAATCTTTGAATACACAAGGACTACGTAGGTCGGAGAGAGTCAGAAAATTACCTGAGAGGTATGGGTTTCTGATCTCACCTCATGTGGATATCAATCTCATTGAGGAAGATGAGCCGGCTACGTATGGGGAAGCGATACAAGGTATCAACTCCGGTTTATGGCAAGATTCCATGAATTCCGAAATGGATTCCATGTACACCAACCAAGTTTGGACACTATTTGATGCACCAGAATGCGTAAAGCCTATTGGATGCAAATGGGTCTTCAAGAAGAAGACCAACATGGATGGCAACGTACAAATGTACAAAGCTAGGCCTGTAGCGAAGGGGTATCGTCAACGACATGGTGTCGATTACGATGAAACTTTCTCACTCGTAGCCATGATTAAATTCATTCGGATAATGCTTGCTATTGCTGCATATTTCGATTACGAGATATGGCAGATGGACGTCAAAACCGCTTTCCTTAACGGAAACCTGTTGGAGGATGTTTATATGCAACAGCCTAACGGTTTTGTCGTGCCTAAACATGCAAACAAGGTTTGCAAGTTAAATTGATCCATTTATGGATTGAAGAAAGCGTCGCGTTCTTGGAACCAACGCTTTGATGAGATCATAAAAGAATATGATTTCGTTCAAAGCGAGGATGATCCTTGTGTATATAAGAAGGTTGGTAGGAGCGCACTGACTTTCATTGTCCTTTATGTTGACAATGTATTGCTTATGGGCAATGACATTCCCATGTTAACGTCGGTGAAAGCTTGGCTTTCATTGAAATTCTCCATGAAAGATCTGAGAGAAGCAGCCTTTATTCTGGGAATAAAGATCTACCGGGATAGATCTAGAAAGCTGCTTGGACTCTCCCAGAGCACGTACATTGACAAAGTGTTAAAGAGATTCAACATGGATCAGTATAAGAGGGGACAGTTGCCAGTGTCACATGGCGTCACTCTATCTAAGGACATGTGTCCTAAAATTGAAGATGACAGAGACAACATGAGTCGGATACCGTTCGCCTCGGCGGTCGGATCGATCATGTATGCTATGATATGTACACGACCTTATGTCTCATATGCTTTGAGCATGTGTAGTCGCTATCAGGCCGATCCAGGTGAAGGTCACTGGATTGCGGTTAAGATTATCCTTAAGTATCTTAGACGAACTAAGGATGCTTTCTTAATCTATGGAGATGGAGAACTTGAGGTAACTGGGTATACCGATGCAAGTTTCGAAACCGACAAAGACGACTTCAAGTCGCAATCTGGGTACGTATTTTTTTTGAACAACGGATCAGTAAGCTGGAATTCTTCCAAGCAAGAGACTGTTTGGATCTATAAATTCCTAATTGAAGCGGAGTATATTGCTGCAGCTGAAGAAGCAAAAGAGGCAGTTTGGATCTATAAATTCCTAATTGGATTAGGAGTAGTTCCGTTAGCAGCTCAGCCCGTTCCATTGTATTGTGACAATAACGGGGCTATAGCGCAGGCTAAGGAACCGCGGTCTCATCATCAATCCAAGCATGTTCTTTACCATTTCCATCTGATTCGTGAGATCATACATCGTGGCGATGTGAAGATCGAGAAGGTCGCATCATAGTACAACATTGCAGATCCGCTGACGAAAGTTATACCTCAGTAAAAGTTTGAGCGACATGTACATAGTTCAGGTATTAGATGCTTGAGTGACTGGCTATAGGCCAAATGGGAGATTGTTAGACAGTTATGACCCATTGCGTCACTATTTGTAAAAGACATTGTGTTTTTGTATAAATTAATTATGTAGCAATGGAAATTGCCTTTTATCATTTCGTAATTAGATTACTTAAATGTGTGAATGATGAAAGTCCTTATGATTAGTTCCGGATTGAGATGATATGAGACAGTATCAATCCACGACGGTTTAATCATTAAATATCCCTAGTCGTAGTATTATCGAGACTGGACATCGATAATGCGGAATAGACTAGTATCGCACTTGTTCGTGTTATGGAAGCGTAACATCATAGTTCTCATATATTTAAGTATTGGATACTTATGCAAGTGTGGTAGGAGGTTGTGTTTTACCGATGGTACGGAAAACATCTTCGCTCTGGATAGACCCCACGGAATCCCATTGGTAGTATGACTATGTGTCTATGGGAGTCCGTATCAGGGTAGGTGTATTTGGTCTTAACCTGAGACTTGCATCGCTAGTACTTGCGACAATCAATACGCTTTGGTTTTGGTCGTCTAGAACTTTAACAGGTTCTGAGTACGCCTCTTCTGGGTTTATTGAGAATCGTAGTATATTGGATGTGATGTCAAGACGGAAGTATCACTTCAGTCATATGGAGATGATGGTCACGCATTGATACAAAACTTGTTCTCTAAAAGGTTGCAACTGTCGGGATAATATGACTAGGTCATGATTATCCGATAATAAAGAGACTAGTTGTTAGTGATCCGATATATGCTTCGTACGGGGCAGACACTATTCCAGCCCCAGGCCTTGCATGTGACATCCGATACTGGATCACGAGATACGCAATACTACGTATACTACTCCTGACATAGATAATATATTCCATTAAGAATATTTCTGGAGAATTGGGTAGGCATGGAGCTTTACTAGAAGCCAACCTTGTCTCGTAAATCGGTAAGAACGTAGTACAAGGTACGTACGTGTTCGGATAGTCCGACGACCGGATTTACTGCCAATATATCCAGGGATCTCTTGGGTCGCTTCCCGAAGATTCATTGATGACGTATGATTCGAACTGTATTAATCTGGGATTAATAGCGGAGAGACTTTATCTGGGATAAAGTACTATTTGAAGAGAAAGAACGATTAATTTGGAATTAATCGATAAAATAATATATTCGATATATTATACGAAATTGGATTTCGACGCGGAATGAAAATTAGATTTTAATTCGGGCTAAAGAATTGATTTAGAATTAATTCGCAAGTGACGTGAATAGTAATTTTACTAGGCATGATTATTTAATTAAATTTGATTTAATTACGACGCAACGGAAAACTCGTTAATTCAGAATTAACGAAACTGAGCCCGGAATGTGTTTGCGATGCCACTCCGATTTTGAATCAAATGCAGCCGCAAGTCACATTGCGAGTCACATCACTTGTCGCTTTAGTGATAGATGTCGAATTCACCTTTTTTGGTGAGTGACATGCAGTCACTATTCATGAAAGAAGTGGTTGTGGGCATTTTGGTTTGACTTTTGAAGTATATACCAAATATTTGGTAATTGATTTTAGGTAATTGTTTTTAGAAAACAATAACACAAAATCAAAGAAGAACTCTCTCTCCCAAAAATAGCCAAAAAACCGTGAGTTCCATAGAGGAAAGGAAGCTTGATTTTTCTTTCATCTTTTGCTAGCACAAACAAGGGATTAATACAAGGTGATAGGGAAACCGAACTAAGAGCTTGGAATCCTTTAAAGCTTGGAGCTTGGTCATCTTCATCAACAAAGTCACATTGGCCGAATACATCAAGCAAGGAGAAAGTTTTGTTGATCATCACATCCAAAAGCCGTTCAATGTAAGTGTGTTTCCACCACTCTTCATTTCGTATTCATTCTATTTTTATGCTTATATTGATCTTGGGACACCCTAGAAACCAACAATATTCTCATCACCAAATATATGAGATTGTATCCCAAAATAATATATTCCCCAAATCAAACTGAGATCCTTTCAAAATATTATAAAGAGACACCAAATCATCAAAGTGAGGAGGCTTGGGCGTGAACAACTTGAAAACCCTAGGGACTCTCTTTTCTTACCTTGGGCGTGAATTATAAAGAAAAACCCTAGATCTTGGACGACTCCATTTTTCTTCTTCTTACCATCGAAACTACACACAAATACAACCCTGAGACACCGAACAAACACAACCCTGAAATACCGAGAAATACAACCCTGAACCACTGAAAAAACAGAAGAAAATAACCCAAAACTGAAAACCAAGCCACCAAAACCAGCCAAATCACTGAAAATAACCACAAAAAAACCAAAAACAAACAACCAAAACAGCAGCCAAAAAATAACCAAACAACCAAAACAGCAGCAAAAAAACAACCAAAACAACAGCCAAAAAATCAACCAAAATAGCAAATAAACAACCAAAACAGCAGCAAAAAATAACCAAAATAGCAGCTAAAAAACAACCAAAATACTAGCCCAAAAATAACCAAAACTGAAGCAAAAAAACAACAAAAAACAGCCCCAAAAAACAACCAAAATAGCAACCAGTGAAACAGAAAAAACAGCAACCAGAAAATAGCAAAAACAGCAGCCAGCAAAACAACAAAAATAACAACCCGTGAAATAGTGAAAGCAGCAACCAGAAAACAGCAAAAGAAGCAACCAGAAATAGCAAAACAGCAACCAGAAAATAGTGAAAGAGCAACCAGAAAATAGCGAAACAGCAAGTAGAAACAGCGAACCAGCGATCCTTCCGACAACGGCCTAACGCACTTCCAAGAAAACAACTTAAAATGTAAGACCTGAGGGCACTCTTACCATATTTCTTTTGTAGTTCTGGACGCTGCATGCTTGGTTGGACGGGAAATACGTCGAGCCGGGTATGGGAAGTCCTACATTAAAATCGGCCAAATTTCTGGTCATATCTTTTATTTCTTCGGAATTTTGTTATTTTATTTTATTTTATCTATTTAGTGCTATCCTTTTTTTATTTATTTATTCACTTTCATCGTTATTTTATTATTTCACATTTATTTTGTTATTTATCTTTTCATCTTTATTTTATTTTATTCATTCATGTTGGTGATTGTCCACATATGCATTATTATATTATTTCATGTCTATTTTTTATTTTACATTACATTAATGTTGATGTGTGTTATTATCCCTTGCGGTATATCAGATGGAAACCCAGACGTAAATTCCGTAGCCGAATCCAAATGGACGGTAGTACAGTCTGTACTTGGGATAAAACTCCACGTATCACTCAGGAAATATTCATATGTGCGTGATTAACACTTTTTTGTTTGCTATTTATTTATCGATGCTTTTCCCGCCTATCTTTATTTATTATAGTTTTTCGTTATTGCATCTTGTACTTCTTAAATTTAATGTACTCTTGGAACTATGTTATTGTGATTATTATTTTGATTGGGTTTGTTATTATGTTTTTATTCGCTTTTTTACATGAATTGCATTAAGACTTGGCTATACCATTGTGTGAACCCGTCCATTATACTGGCATAAGTAAGCGACCATTCTGAACCCAACGGTTTGAGGTCTTCCCTTGCGAGGGGTGAGTACGGCCTTAAATCTTTTCCCAGTTCACGCTGGATGGCGACTCCTTTATTCTCCAATTTAGTCCCCTGCGGGCTACTCCATACTCTCTACGGGCTGTGAGCGCAACAATGTCGTGGTCGCTGAGCATCATATGCATAGCGGTAAACCCCTTTTCGCTCCTACACCCTCTTAAACTCCAACAACACTAACTCATAAGTTCGTTTAACAAGGCTTTCATCAACTCCTAAGGTCATTTCATGAGACCTTCTCGGAGTTTAGATCACTTTCTCGGAGTAATCGTTGTTCTCAAACTCAATCCAGAACCAAAATCGTATATTTGCCTCATTACCAGTGTAACTGGTATGTACACTCTCATTACGACTACTCGTAGTCGCGTTATGCCACTAGCATTATCCAAAACACAATACATCTTGGGGTTCTCTTCCCGAGACCATACTCACGTCTCTCACAATTGCAATTCATGTGTAACTATTGTTCAAAGTTTTAAGCTTTTCGTAATGCACCCTGCCTTTTGGTGCAGCTCGTTGCATTGTCGATACGTATGGCACTCTACCTATACATACAATCTTTACATCACCAACTCATGAGGCACTCTGCCTTGATGAGTAGCTCATTGTTTTTCACGTAATTGATAGATAACCAACACGATGGTTATCGCACTCCATAAGGGTATTTGGAGATATCTGACTCATTTTAAGCTCACTCCCACACTTTTACTTTAGCCTTTCTCAAGCCATTGCACTTTTGTTGGCATTCCCATTTATGAGAGTCCACACGACTCGCTACTCATGGCCTTGAGCTGAAGCCATTCCCAGTCACAGGAATCCAAACAACTCGTTACTCATTGTCTTGAGATAAAGGCATCCCCACTCACGGGAATCTAAACAACTCGTTACTCATAGCCTTACGAAGGCTTTACTCGATAAAATATTTCAAAATTACTCACACGGACCATCGGGTTCACACCCGATTCCTGTCGTCGCCTCACAAGAGAGGGCTTACTCATCTCGACATTCCCATCGCGTTATAGCATCCCACTGCCATGGGAAAAGAGTTTCACGCCCTTTTGAACCATTCACAACTTCAATCAACCCTACATCAGGTTCTCATGAACACATTTATATGGGCCAATATCAAATCGGCACCCTCATAATATCTCTCGCGCATCCCAAACATTTCTCACACTTTCACGGTGCATAGGGCGATTGCTTGTCTCTCATAGACAAGTTACACGTCTACTTCAGGTCTCACCCAGACAATTTTGCTACACCTTAGCCAACCGCATATGAAAATAGCACTTATCAATTGCTCTCATATTGTCCAACATCAATCAACAATATTTGGGGATTTACACTTCCCCACACGTACCATTACACACTCTCACGGCTTCCTCTCGAGCCGTTTTCTACCGAGGCTTCACACTAGCCTTATGAATTAACTTCCACTCAATAACATCCGTTTACATTCATAAACATTCCACGTGCCCAACCTAAAGCTTTGATACAAACTGTCAAAGGGCATGTGCGACACTTACCAAGAGACACATCCCGTGTAAGTCAACCTACATGAAGCCTCTGTACCGAAATTCTCATTTTTGGGAGGCTATAGACCCATACTAATATAGAATATTGAAGTTCTTGAGCTATCTCATAGAATACACACGCAGGCTCGCACACTCTCGGGACCCGATACACAAACAGCACAACCGGATATAAAAATATGGCCTTTTCCAACCAACTCGATCATGACAATACACCATTGTCCCAACAATATCCAAGGGTGAGAGGGTTCATGGATAAAGGCCCTATACCACCGAAGCCCCATTGGCCACCCCAAGGTTCACCTAGGTTTCCCCCTAAAGAGGTTTTAGAGACATAGCAAATGTTTCACCAGTATACACACATGGCGCTTGAGTTGTCACACCCCCCTCTAAAATCTATATTAAGAGGAGTTTCTGGGAGCTCTTTTAACGAATGAATAAGCCATAATATAAGTGACTTTGGGTTAAGATTTCGTCCTAAGATGATCTCGTCTTGATGGCTTTCCACAACACCCCACTTTTGCGGCAAAATGCACGGTAAGGGCCAAAAGTGGGAACACTGCAAGAATCTCCCAAAAAATCTCAAAATCAGACCCCGGGGCTGAAATTATCCTAGTACATGTGACTATAAAGTTCACTCCTGAACTTGGTCCAACTCGATCTGGTGCTCCGGAGCGTTAGCTCCTTTACAATGTCCCGAAACTAGGCCAACGACTAGCGGCAAGCTAGCATATCTCTAAATCTCCTGAAAAAATTCAGAACGGGACCTCATGGGTTGGAGCTAGCTCAATCCGGCACTCCGAAACATAAGCTCTTTTACAACGCTGCACAATTAGGCTAGCGGCTAGCGACAAGCGAGCATGTTTCTAAATCTCCTGGCAAACTTCTGAATTAAACCACACATATTAAATCTCTCCAATACAAGGTCCTATGAGAGATATATTTGACCAGAAATGAACTTGATCTGGTATCCTGAAACATTAGCTCCTTTACAAAGTGGCCGAACGTGTTACCTTACTCTGGGACCGTGACAACTAGCACCAACTTTAATACACACCAAGCTTAAATGAAGTTTCATGCATTCACACACTACACATATACAATCTCAACATCTAGCTTTAGCATTACAAGCATAATTGGTCACTAAAAACAAATATCTCATATCATTTCATACTTCTATAGATTCTGCCAATATAATTAAAAAGTTACAACTTTTAAGTTTTTCCAACACAAGCCAATACATACCCATGCTTAACATTATCCTAAACACATTAACCATCATCTATTTTATCAAAACAACAATAACAACCCCCAACCAGCCCATGCAATCCGGTCAAGAGGGCATCATTATGAAACTTTTGAAACTACACTAAAATCAAGTTATATCCATGTCATAACATCATCCCAATACTTAAACCATTACTAATATTCAATAACAACACAACTCACTTGACTTATATTCTTACATCATACAAGTCATAAAATATCATCACTTCTTTATCAAAAGAAAGCCAAAAACCAACCCCACTTAAGTCCTTCAAGTTTCGGCCAAACACACAAAAAGATGGAACTTGAATTTCTCAACACTTAAAGCAATTCAAACTCATGATAAACCTTATTCTATATATCCCTTTTATTTTTGAAACTCAACAATCGGACCACCAAATACAAAAATAAAGTCATCCAAAGCATGACCCATTATCATTTCAACATCAAAACATAAAAATTGAACTCAATTTCAGCCATACATCAATCGGCCAAACAACCCCATTTGGTGGTTTTTGAGTTTGAAACAAAACAAAATTTGTCTCATGCTTATAAAGCTAGTAATTACCTAAATAGATATCCTAGCATGCCTACTCTTGAAAATTAAATCATTCCTAATTATGAACTAGCATGAATAAGAATTTAAAGGTGAAAAGAATGCTTAAGATGTCAAGAAAAAAAGAGATAGACACTTATTAAATCTTGAGAATGCTTGAAGAAACCCATGACTTTTCCTTAGCCTAAACCATAGCTTGAGGAACGAATTTGGGGAAGCTAAATCTCTGAAATTAAAGAAGTGAAGAGGAGTAGAGGGACTTATTGACTTGGGGGATGACTTGAGAGCTTTTATTCTCCATTAGTGTTAGCGTGGAAAAGAGAAGAAGTTTTTGTATGCCTTTTTGAAATAATTTCGTGGGTTGCAACATGAAGAATAAGACTGAATAGTGACATGTTTTATAGTGGTGGGATGATTTTTGTAATAAAATATTAGCAAATATCAAGCACATGTCCAAAAGTCTAGAGTATTCCCCAAGTGCTACAGTAATAATGGAAAAACTCACGTCTTTGACTCTGTTATTATTTGATTTTGGAAAAGAGTTAAACATGAAAGTTGTAGATCTTCATCTTAGCTTTCCGAAGTTATAAAGTTCACTGAAATTAGACGTCGTATCAAAAATATATGGCTGAAATACCAAAAGCAGTCGGGATTATATTAAAATTTAAATGCACAGCGAAACTGAAACATTTTCACTTCTTGTTTCTAAAATAATTTATATAAGTAATAACATGCTAATGATGCACATTTGAATACTTAAAGTTCTCACGCTACATATAAATGGATTTCATAATTATACCATGAAAATTGGGATGTTACACTCTCTCATCCTTATAAAAATTTCATCCTTGAAATTTCCCCGTCCTTAAGTCTAATCATTCGGAACTGAACGTATATAAATGAAAATATTATAACTTTACACCTTATCAAAAGTCACGTATTCCATACATCAAAATAAATCAAGTTATTTCGAAATAAAACACATCGAATTAAGTATTTTATGCCAAAAACACATCAAACTTATCATCTCGATTCACACTCATTCATAGGAACACGCTCAAACCATTTCAAACTCATCCGTCAATAGAAAAAGAAAGTCGAACACACATTCTATATAGCCAATCATATATATCATCTGAAACGAGGAACATAACACATGTTCTTGATGGGGTTGGTACTCAGGGCGCCAATTCCTTGTTGTATTTCCTTGTAAATACTCTTGTAAATATTTTATTATGAATAAAATAAGAAGTTTCTATAATATAATATATCTCTTCATGTGGTAAAGACGTATTTGACCTTAGAATGATTAGTCATGATGTAGTTGCGAAATTGTCGCAATTGACATTGAGTTGTATCATGACGTTGTCATTCTTAGACAATTTCTGGTCAAGGTTTACACTACTTGGTCAGTAAAGTAAACCCGTTGAGATCGGTACATGTCGTATACTGGAATATTGGATTCCAATGGTTTCTCAATGAACCATGAGTCTTTGAGACTCGTATAGACGTGTAGGTGTTTATAGCGGATAAACACTGAACGATTCACCGAAGATTCTTAATGGATGGTACACCAACGTCAACAAGAATCTTCTCGAGTTGAGTAGCATTTGTGATTCTTCGACTTGAGATACCACTATGGGCACATGAGACATCTTCCACACTTAGATGTCAGTCACATCACTGATCTATTTAGATCAGACCTTCGACTGTTCGTTGGGTGTGGATAGATCCTCAGGGTGTCCTGTGTGTGTCGAGATAGGATCCGTCAGTTCTGTGTACAGAGAATAGGTAGTCCATATATGATTAGTAATCAGGTAAAAACCATGGGCCCGTGGTACACTTTAGAAGTGAGTTCTAAGTGTTATTTTAGAGATTGCTAATAGAGACTTCGAAAAGATGGTGTTGGAAAATTATGACCCATAGCATCAATATTTGTACAGATCATGGTGTTGTTGTACAAATTAACTATGTGACAAGGAGATTGCACTCTTATAATTTGTGATTAGATCATATAGATGTATAAATTATAGGAGGTCCTTATGATTAGTTCCTGGATTGAGATGATATGAGACAGTATCAGTCCACGAAGGATTAATCATTAAATATCCCTAGTCGTAGTATTATCGAGATTGGACATCGATAATGCGGAATAGACTAGTATTACACTTGTGCGCGTTATGTGAGATCATAACGGTATAGTTCTCATATATTTGCGTATAGGATACTCATGCAAGTGTAATAGGAGGTTGTGTTTTACCGATGGTACGGAAAACAAATTCGCTCTAGATAGACCCCTCGGAATTCCATTGGTAGTATGACTATGTGTCTATGGAAGTCCGAAATCAGGGTAGGTGTATTTGGTCTTAACCTGAGACTTGCATCGCTAATACTTGCGACAATCGGTATGCTTTAGTTTTGGTCGTACAGGGCTTTAACCGGTTCTGTGTACGCCTCTGCTGGGTATATCGAGAATCGTAGTGTATTGGGTGTGATGTCAAGACAGAAGTATCACTCCAGTCATAGTGGAGATGATGTCACGTAGGATACGGTACTGGTGCTCTAAAGTACTGCAGTCATCAGGATATTATGACTAGGTCATGTATGTCCGATTATAGAGACTAGTTACCAGACATCCGACATGTACTTCGTACGGGGCAGACACATTCCAGCCCCAGGCCAAGCACATGACAATCTGATACTGGATCGCAATATGCAATACTACGTATACTACGCCTGACATAGATTATATATTCCAGTAAGAATATTTCTGGAGAATTGGTAGGCACGGTGCTTTGCTAGAAGCCAACCATGTCTTGTAAATCGGTAAGCACGTGGTACGAGGTACGCACGTATTCAGATAATCCGATGACCGTATTTACTGCCAACATATCCATGGATCTCTTGGGTCGCTTCCCAAAGATTCACTGATGACAGTTGATTTAAATTAGAATTAATCTGGGATTAATTAAGAGAAATAATTAATCTGGGATTAATTAAGAGAAGGAAAATTAATCTAGGATTAATTGAGATATTATTTAATCTGGGATTAAATGTGTTCGGAAGAGAGAGAACGCGATTAATTTGGAATTAATCGGTAAAATAAATTTAATGGTTAAATTTGATTTTCTATTTAATTTATTCATATGGGCTAAAATTAATATATTGGATATATTAATATGAATTGGATTTCGTTACGAAATTAAAGTCGGACTTTAATACGAACAAACGAATTAATTTAGAATTAATTCGTAAACGACGTTCGTAATATATTTACGAGGCATCGTTATTTAATTAAATTAGATTTAATTATTTAGCGACGAGAATTAGTTTAATCGGATTAAACGGATCCGAGCAGCGGCAATTGTTCGTAGAGACATTTGAATTTTGAATTCAAATGTGGGGCCCACTTTAAATGTGGTAGTTGGGAGAGTCGTTGGCATTTATGCCATACCATCCACTTTCCAACCACCTTGGAATGGTTTTGGCAAAACCATTTACCCAACCACCTTGTTTAGGTGAAAAAGGGTAAATTGGCTTTTACCAAAACCCTTCTCTCTCTCTCATTAGTGTATGCTTAACACAAAACACACTTGGAACAAAATGGAAACCCTAATACAAGGCATTTGGGCGTGAACTTCATTCCTCATTCTCTTTGATTTTGTTGCAAAATCAACAAAGCTAGCACTTCGAGAAATCAACTAAGGTGATAGGGAAACTACTTCAAGAGTTGGAATCATCACTTAAAGCTTGGATCTTGGAGATCTCTTCTCAAAATTTTAAAGCTCAAATCCGTTCATTGTAAGTATATTCCGCAACTTATTTTGAATTTATGAACACCTTTACATGCTTATTAGATCCTTGGCATGTTCTAGGAACACTAACAATGGTATTAAGAGCCAATTTTAAGCATGAAAATTTTAGGGTTCATGAGACTAAAATTTGGGGCTTTTATGTTTTGAACATGATTTCTTCAAATTGATGATTTGAGCATGCTTAGATTATGTTAACTTAGAGTTGTGCATGATTAAATTTGAGAAAATTTGATTGGATCAAAAATTTTAAATTTCCTTTGTATGGCCTAAAGTTAAACAGTGGACTGCACTTTGATTTTTCAATTTTTACACCATTGGATGTGTTTAAATGCATGATAAAATGTTGATTGTTGGTTTGATTAGATTAGAATCAAAGTCAATAATGTTTTTGTTAAATCAAAGAGCATGTTGAGCATGAAATGATGTGTTTTGGATTCAATTTGTGTTGAGCATGAAATGATGTGTTTTGGCTTCAATTTGTGTTGAGCATAAATTGATGGATTAAGCATGATTTATTAAGTTAATTGGTATTTTGGAAATATTGAGTTTAATTAATTAATCATGGCTAATACACTTTAATTAAAATAATTGTGATATTTGGAATATTATAATTATGTTAATAAGCCTTTATAATTTAATTGGGCTAAAAGTGTGTCTTTGGGCTTAATGGGCTTGTTTTGACCAAGTTTGGTTTTGGACTTTTGGATTGGATCCAATTGGGCCCAAAACCAATTCCATAAAGTCCAAATACATCACTTGGCCCTTTAAAGAATTTAATTGTGCCTAATAGGCCTAAATTGATTTGTTGGCAATATGGTGATTCCTATTGGGCCTTGGCATTTTGGGTTTGATCCATTATGGCCAAAGCCCATGCCTTAAGAATTAATTAAAAGCCCATTGGACTTTAATTAAAATGACATTGGATGTTATTGGGCCTTTGAGACCCATTAAGATTGGATTTGGAATCCAAGTCTTTAAGGCAAATAAATAAGTGTAAATATTTAATTTGTAATTAATTGGAATTAGTATTGAATACAAATAAATTGGATTTAAAGTTGTAGTTCAATATAATTCAAGAATACGTACTTTAAGTATTTATTCTTAAACGAGTTGGACTCGTGCAAATCAAATCGTTGTTTGAACATTGGATGGTCATTAATTCAAAGATTAATTAATTGGATTAGATTGATTGAATAACATGATTTGTATGATTACATGAATGTGTTGTATGAATAATGTATATCGGATGGAAATTAGAAGGGCAAGGGCAGTTTTGGAAATTGTTGTAATAAGTTTAGAATTTATTAAATTGGACCTACGTGTCCAGCCTTTTATCTCATCTCTCATTGTATTTCTCTTCTCACATATTCCCCTCAATGTAAATGAGGTTTCTTTATTGTATTATGTAATTGGGTAGAAGTTAGAATAGTTCTAGCCGGGGAGAGGAAATGGAGTGATTTGTTCTAGGAACAATTTGTGACATATCCATCCGCATATCATTATTAATTTATTTATACTCGCTTTATTATGTGTTTAGAATGCATGTTTAAGGGTGTATGATGATGAGACCTTAACAAAGATAATAAATTGGTTACCAATTTGCACGCGAAAAACCCTCAAAACATATTAAGTGTTTTTCCTTCCGTTGAGTGATTCTTACTCAAGATCCAAAGTTGGCATTGGTTTGTTGGCCAAAGTCAAGACCTTTGTCAATTGCGGATGTGTTTGAATCATGAGAGTTTTGTTCCATATAGGTGTCTTGTCAAAGTCGTGATTTGTTGGCCAAAGTCAAGATCACTTCTTGTCCATCGACATTGATTACGAAGCTTTCCATGTCAATGGGTTCCGCTTAACTGGGATCATTAAGTTTGCTGTGCCAAAGCCAAGGCTTAGTTGATTCAGAGGAAAAAGGTTAGGTAATATATTTGATATATTGGCATATATAAGATATATGTTTCGGACTTGGATGTCCACCTACTGGATCTAGGAATTGGATGGGATCCAATTGATCTTAGAGATCTACATAGTTAAGTATCATACAATTTGTTGGCCAAAGTCAAGATTGTGTGTTATTTAACGGGATCCTAGCCCACTAGGAAACTAGGTTTCCCCGAGTACTCCACAGAGGGTTAGAGGCTCGCCGAAAAATAGTGGGAGGCAAGAATTAAATTTGCAATATTCGTTTAGATACTTGCCATACGCGCTCAATCAAATATCATTCGTCAAATAAATTAAATGTTAGTTGGACTAATATTTAATAGTTGTTTTAATTTAACAGTTAGACTGTATTCAAACTACTTCATTAATAGTTGATTATATAATTGGATTATAGTAATCAATATATATTTGAATTTTACCCTTCAATTATAGTTGATTATATAATTGGATTATAGTAATCAATATATTTGGATTTTACCAATCATTTATAATTATTATATAATTGGATTATAGTACTCAATATATATTTGATCTTAACCAATAAAATTGTAATAAGTTATATAGTTAGACTATAGTAATCATTACATTAGATTGTACCTGAAATCGTTGATTAAATAGTTGGACTATTAGAATCAAGATTAAATTGAAAGATTAGTGTTTGAAACATTATCCTAGAGAAAATGTGTTTAGACGACTTTAATTTTCAAATTGGGAATAAATTTCAGGATAGTCCTGAAACTAAGAAGTTACTTTATTTGATAAAATAACATCTTAGGCCTAAGCCCGGAGTTAAGCAAATAGTAGAGCATGATCTTTGGAAGATTCATGTGATGATAACTTTAATGCTTAATCCATTATGCTTGCCATAATGACTCCTTAATTTCTTAATCAGAAGTAAGGATTAGATCCTTAAAGTATGATAATGAAATTGAAGGATCTTTATAGATCTATTCTTAGATCTTAGAAGTATTGAATTGCAATTAACAACTCTTGGAGAGTTAATCACTATTCTCAATGAGACCAAAGTCAAAGTTTGCAATAAGGCAAGTAGCGCAAGGCGCATCTTACTTCAATATTCTAGAAGGCCAAGGCTTGGCCAAAGACTTCTGGAATGTGAAAAGGGCAAAGGCAAAATCATTATAATCTTCTAGGAAGATAAAGGACATATCCCAAGATGTCTGCCTAAATTGTGGCAAACGGGGTCATTGAAGCATGACTGCCGTATGGACAAAGCAGACATGAAGGAATTGAATACGAGCAAGGCTCTGACTTCAAATATGTTTGTCATAAATATGTTCACTACTAGTATTAAAATTTGATTTTAAATACTTAGTGTAATACATAAATATGCATTGATGTGCAGAATCTGCTGTGAGCAGGATACTGACTTCAGATGAGATTAATCTGCGAATCGGAAACGGGACGACAGTCACTGTTTCAACCGTAGACACCTAAGTTTAGGAACTACCATTTGGGTGTGTACTTAAATTAGGAAACTGTTAAAATGTAACTAGTTTGACTAGAAACATTATCTCCATATCAGGGTTTAACCCGTTGCGGGTATACCTTTATATTCTAGAACACTAAAGTGTTTTATTTTATAAAGATGATATTGAGATAAACACATTAGATGTGAGTAACAGTATTTATATTTTGAATATAAATAAATCTCAAACATATAATATGACGAACAAATAGCTCAAACTGATTTGATCAGATAAGACTTATTTATGGCAGTGTTGTCTGGGACGCATTAAACAAGACTCGTATATCCACACTTTTGAAGAGTGGATACTAGGACGGATTTGATTCCATTCAAATGATGTCTACGAATCTAGTTTATTAGGTAAAGTACCTAAAATACCTTTTACTTGGTAAAAGTGTAAGTGCCACCGATCTATTAGCCTTTGTTCATAGTGACATAAGTGGGCCCATGTCTAGCTAGGCTAGATGTGGATATAAATATTTTGTGACCTTTACGGATGTGGCATCGCGTTATGGTTGTGTTTCTTTTGAAGAACATAAATCGGAAACTTTTAGAGTTTCGACACGAAATAGACAAACAGATCGGCTAAAGTATTAAAACATCACGGTTTGAAAATGATGAAAATACTTAAGCAATAAGTTTCTCAAATATTTGAAAGAGTATAGTATTCTTTCAATGAGGACTCCTCCCGGAACACGTCAGTTTGACGGTGTGTCCGAACGGAGAAATCGAATTTTGTTAGACATGATAAGGTTAATCATGAGTCGTTATGAGCTACCATTTTCCTTCAAAGGATAAGCATTTAACAGCGCAATACTTATTTTGAATAAGGTTCTATGAAAATTTTTTGACAGATTCATATTAGATATTGAACAGGAAAGAAACTAGGTTTTTCTCACTCCTGAAGATTTGGGATGCTGGGCATATGTTTGGATGATACCAACTAGAACCGAAATTGGATAAGTGCCAATTGTAGGTTATCCTAGGGAAACCAAAGTATATTACTTATACAACTCACTTGAGAACAATGTAATTGTTGCTCACCATGTGGTTTTCTTAAGAGGAATACCGATATGCAGTGGTAAGTGGGAGGATAGTAAAACTAGATGAAAAATCGGAGTTATACTGTTCAAGGCACCAAGTCCTTAATGGAACACAAACAATTCATCAAGGATGTAACTGTACCAGTAATCTTCGAATACACAATAACCGCGTAAGTCGGAGAGAGTCAGAAAACAACCTGGGTATGGGTTTCTGATCTCACCTCAAAAAGATGTCAATCTTTTGAGAAATACCAACTGACTACGTATGAGGAAGTGATACAAGGTATCGACTCCCTATTATGGCAAAGTGCCACGAGTCCGAAATGGATTCCATGTATATCAACTATGTTTGAACATTAGTTGTTGTACCGCAAGGCATTGTGCCTATTGGTACTATATAAGTCTTCAAGGAAGACATACATGGATGGCAGCATACCAACGTACTAAGCTAGGCTTGTAGTGGAAATGTATCGTTATCAATATTGTGTTGATGACAATGAAACCTTTTACCTGTTGCCATGGATAAATCCATTTGGATAATGCTTGCTGATGCTGCATGTTTCATCCATGAAATATGACAGCTGAACGTCAAAATCGTTTTTCCTTAAACGGAACCCTTTTGGAGGATGTTTATAACATCCTGACGATTTGTCGTCTACCAAAACTAGAAAATCAGATTGCAGGTTATTCGATCCATGTATGGATAGAAGTAAGCATTGGGTCTTGGAACTATCATTTTGATGTAATCATAATGGTGTATGATTGATTCAAAACGACATGGTTCTTGTGTAAAAGGAGGTTAGTGGGAGCGCAGTGAAATGAATGTCCTAATAATGATGATATGTCATTTCTGGAAATGATATTTGTAGGGGTTTTTAGGGGGGAATATCCGGTAGCGGAGCGGAAGCGGCGGAAGATCGTATCTTCCGATTTCAAAACTTTTTCTCGGATTAATTAAATAAACATATTTATTTAATTATCCAATAATCAAATTATGAAATAAAATTCAAATGAATCATATTCAAGTGAATTTACCGAATTACCCTTACATTGGTATTTTGTCCATTTTAGTCCGAAATTGATCTAATCAATTTTGAATGATTCTAAATCATTTCTAAGATGAACTTAGCATGTTCAAAACATCAAAACACCAAAAGCAACATAAATCCCAAAATTTTGACCATTTGGCCGAATGCACCATTAGGGTGCCTTGTGCACTTTGTCATTTCATGCTTCAAAACACATCAAGATGTAATCCAATCAACATGAAACTTTATATGCATCATATACACATCCATACACAACATATATGAAAAACCCCAAATTTGGAATTGGTCTGAACCCTAATTTTTCAATTTCATCAAATTGGACAAATTAGACCAAATTGGTTAAATCCAATACTTCAATCATGTTTCTTCCATCCAAATCAAGTCTCAACACAATGAAACAACTATAGAACAATTCTAGGTCATTTAAGAGTGGGTCAATAACTCTAGAATGGCAACAAGGTTCTAAAACCTTAAAAGAATGCTTATTACTACACTAGTAATAAACTTCCAACATCATACATGCAAATCATCTTCATCAAACTTTTATCCATCAAAAGTACAAAGAATAAAGAATAGAAAAACTCAAGAACATCACAAGATGTTGCCCACAACAAGAGGAACAAATTACTCTCTAATGGAAGGTTGGAAATACTTACTAAATTCCAAGTTTTTCCTTGTTTTTCTTTTCTTTTCTCTCTACCTTCTTTGCCTTGTTTTAATGGAGTTTTGATAAAGTGAAAAGGTTAATGAAACCCTAAAATAAATGAAACAATATATACCTCCTCCAAAAGAAGCCTTGGCCGAAATTGGGGAGAAAAATATACAAAATATCATGATATTTTATTTCATTTATTTGCTTATCAACTTGCAACTTTAATCATCAAACAATTTAATGAATAAAGAAAGTCAACAATTGCAACTCAAAAATATAACCATTATATTTAATTAAGGGTCATGGCCGAAATTAAGAAAAATAAAGGAAAAAGATATTTTCATTTTTCAAACAATTTGAACAAATATCTTAAGAAGTCAAAATCAATTTGACAACCTTTTTCCTTTAATGTATAAGTCAACAATTGCAACTTATAATCATTTCCTAACTTTATCATTTGGTGATATATTTATATTTTAATTATATTAATCATTTAACAATTAAATAATTAAATAATTAATTAAATACAAATATATCAAATATATGTATTATATTTACTTTAAATATCTCAAATACATATATTAATGATATATGTCAAATACCTTTATTTGACTATTTATTAATGTGTATTTAATAATATCATATATTAAATACAAATACACATTAATTAGGAAATGACGGTTCGGCCCGTTCGCATGTATTTTTCGTTTAACGATTAAACGATTTATAAATAATCATCATATTATTCATAAATGTTGCTCTAGTGCTCTACGAGTATGTTTCATTATTGAGACTCTCTAGATTCAGGTATATCCGTCACGAAATCCAATTTCATGTCCATAATCTATCCACCCGTAGATTATGACGATCACGGATAAACTAGCTGAATCATACAGGTCGAGGTCATTGCATACGTATAATCCCTCCGTCACAGGTATCCAGATAATCCCAGAGATATAGATGTAAACGTCAAATCTCTATAGGTATTATCTCGTCGACGTATCTATTAGCAATCTCTAAATAACACTCGGAACTTACTTCCGATGTATACTGTGGCCACAGATTTAACAGACTGCTAAATATATATGGACTACCTATGCTCTGTACACAGAACTGACGGATCCTATCTTGACACACACAGGATATCCTGAGGATCGATCCACACCCAACGAACAGGCGGAGGTCTGATCTAAATAGATCGGTGACGTGACTGCCATCTAAGTGTGGAGGATGTCTCATACATCCACAGTGGTGTCTCAAGTCGAAGGACCACTATGCTACTCAACCCGAGAAGATTCTTATTGACGTTGGCGTACCATCCATTAAGAATCTTCGGTGAGCCGTTCAGTGTTTATCCACTATAAACACCTACACGTCTATACGAGTCTCCTAGACTCATGGTTCATTGGGATAAACCATCGGACCAAGTCTCGATATACGACATGTACTGGTCTCAACGGATTTGACTAACCGACCCGTGTTAGCAAATCTTGACCAGGAACTATGTTTGATAATATACATATAGCAGTGACACTTCCCAATGTCAATTACAAACTAACTTTGTAACTGTGTACTGCATTATATATTATCGGGCCTTTGTCTAATATATACATATCACTAAACCACATTTAGTTTCAATCTAATCGTAATCAGATCGAATACGTATATAAGAACAAGAGGTGCAACCATAAATAAGTAATATTATGGAATAAGGGGATGTTCGTATTCATGAATCAGACATAAATACGGCCGGATTGGCGCTCTGAGCACCAACCCCAACAATTTCTCCCACTTGCTCTAGTGCCAATCCACGGTATCATATACACGTCTCAATGTGCATCGTATGCACATGGCCCTCAAAAGCTCACCCAGTACTTAAGAGGTAAGAGGTAAGAAACAAGTCCGCTATGAATATTGAGTTTGTCAAACAAACTCTATCGTTTCCCATAGTCAGCATCATTCATATTTTGTAGAATCTAAATTATACATTAATATGAAATGGATGCTATATCTGTATTATGCTACAGCTACTAAGTTGTCCAAGTATTTAGGGATCAAATCCAAAATACTATGAGGACAACCGCAAACACAACACCAATTTAAAACTTCTAATTTAAAAGGTCACTATGCAACTTCATAAGTCAATACTTCAAAAGTTGCATTTGATTCCACTAAATAATAGAATCCTTCGTGACACTCCCACTGCATTTTTGTGACTCTTTATGACGTAGACTGTCTAACGTCATAATTAGTCTCAAAACTAATATGACCCTAATGGTTGCAGACTGTATTCTCCATGAATTAGAAACTCGTTCTTAATATCTCAAAGATCAGAAAGAACGTGTTTCAAGATCCATCATATGGTCTATAGGATGTCAAAATAACTCGTAACAATTACGATTAAATCGACATCGATAATCGCACATAATAAAGTATTCACTATGTCATCATCAAATGATACATAATATTGTTTAGACATTCTAATCAATATCTCTTTCGAAAAAGGAATCATCCTTTACGAAAGATGAATACTATGTATAAGACATACAATAACTGTCGAACAGTTATACTAACTGTCATACAGATAGCCTTGTTATGTCCTTCATTAGATCATATCTAATGTACGACTAATAGGAGTATCTCACAAGTCTCCAGTTTCATATCATATATAAAACTTTATATCAAATATAACAGAGACTACTCCCACTGCTTTCACGGAGTAAAGAAGACTTAGGTAAATCTTTTACCTTACAAACATCTCATTATTACTATAATAATGACAATGTCGTTAAGATATATAACACTAGAAAGTAATATGTACGCTCCCACTAACCCTTCTAATCACATATGTATTCTCTATACTTTGACAAGATCAGACAATCTGACGATATCAAAAATAGAGAACACAGATTTTCTGGAAGACTTATCCGAGTCTACAATAGGCTCTATAAGCTAGCACACTAAACTGCGATCTCAGCAGAACACAAACTCTAGGGCCATTTCAGAATGAACTCTTCAAATAAGGAAATCACAACTGATCTCTTATCTGAATAAGTCATCCAAAAACGCCACTTTGCATTCTTTAGCTAAAATATACAGTTTATTATCAACATTAACCAATATATCTTAATTGTTCATTTAGTGTGACTAGAGATAAGTTTTCTCAGAATCTACAATAGATTGCTGAGTATAACTTTTCTCACTGTCATACTGTAAAGGTCAAACCTTTAATAAGCTCACAATGCTTTCGCTGCGCAAACAATTAGCACATATCATGAACTAATTCATAATGAAAGCTTAATCAAGTTCAAAACTTGATCGTAGTAAGCTATGAACAATCTTAGATCTAAGGTTCAATGGTGAACTTCCAGAATCGATATCAAATATCGCTTCCATTACAAGTTATAGGATAATTTTTCTTCAATAAGAAAACAACGGAACCATTAAGTATCAAATACTCGTGAATGATTCTGTTATCCTATTGGACTTGTACGGAAGATGTATAAGGGTTGTTTCATCTTATTAATTACGTAGTTCCATTTATAATTTATCATTCTCACATTTGACTTCAATAAGTCAAGTCTTTTCTACAATAGTTAACATCTGATGTTACACACCAAGTAATAAAACGATTTTATTACTTAGAATCGTAGGAAAGATATTCTATTAAATAGAATACAATATTCTATTAAACAGAATAAACGATAAACTTTTACTTATACCTCCGAGGTGTAAGTAATTTCCATTATATAACTATTATATAAAAGAAAGATTGAAATCTCAAACTTTTCAAGATTCAAATTTTCTACCTATACATATCATATATGCAACTGTAGAAAATAATGGAACATTAATTAAAGAGATGAATTAGTGTTACTGGAGTATAACCCCAAGAGTATTGAAACTAATTCGGTAACATTCAATATCAAACGAACCAAATCATATAAGATTCGATTGCTCCCACTACTCAATTCCATCAAGATGGAATCGGAAGAATAATATTGAATATGAATCATATTCACTAAATAACCTTAGAACTAATTGCTTTAAATTCATACGTTTGATCGTATCAAAGATCTTTGAACAGTTCAAAGACATGTTATGAATTTTGAGGATAGAATTCTCTAAAACCTTTAGATTGAATATATTTGAACAAGTCAAAAATGTTCAATCTACGTTTCATCAGAACGGATTGAAAGTACTTGATACTTTCAAGACTTTCAATATGTGTTCCTTCAGAAACACGTAACTAAGTTATGACAATTCATCAACTAAGTTACGAAGTAAAGAAAAAACCTTAAGCAATTATTATTTATTAAACTACATACATCCAATGTATCAGTTAAATAAATTTGGTGGTCCAATGACAATCATTGGTTAAACGAGATCTTAATCACTTTCCTGAATACAATATTCATTAAATGGATAAGGATGTGTGGTGTGATCTAGTATCAAACCATCCTTACCATACGGAATAAGCATCCAATGCTTAAGTGATTAAAACCATAAAGCACCGTTCTAAATTATTTACTTTACCGAATAATTTTTCTTAATGTTTATCTCTACGTCAATGACACTACTAGTTATTATAAAATATGTAACAATTGTTTATAAAGAACAAGTGACTATCCAATAGTCGCAAGTTCCGATATCAAATATCAAAACAATCGTTAACCAATATTTCAAATAACTAGACGGGAGATCTGGTATCCAATACCTATAGTTGTAGTATTGTGAAAATCGATATTTTCTATACACAAATATACGCATCTCCTTTCTTTAGCTTTACTATTTGCATTCAACTATTCACAACAATTGTAAATAACTGATTAGCAAATTGTGTCATACACATTACCTCTAAAGGTAATTAAAGCTTAGAAACGTCATTACTAGATAAACAAATACCTAATAGGGCTTTCTTAATGCCAGTCAAGAATCTCGAGACATGAACTAATTCAAGTCAATTCTTACTGCATAAGAAACTATTGTCTCTAAAGTATTATATCCTAAAAGGGATATCTATCTAGATTATCTATCATGACTTAGAAACTAAGTCATTAACCATCTTTATTTTTCAAGAAAATCGGAACAACAGTTCCCGATGGTTTAGACTAATCTAATAATATCCTAGTCTATTAGTATCTAGAACCTATTCTAGAATAACTGCAACCAAGAGTCTAGTCAGATAACATATCATAATATGTGTGCAGTAAATAAAAGTTTAATTCTATATAAACAATAGAATAAGGAAACAAACAAGCGGCAATTTCCATAATAACATACACTGCCTAAGTTATGGAATATTTTAAACTTAGCAGTGCCTCCCACTATTTTTACGTAATGCCGTAATCCCCAACGGAAAGACGAGAATTCAATAATTAAATCGAATTCCATAATGGGAAGAGGACCCCATGAATATATTTCGACTCACAGCAGAGGCACGGTCTCGCCGACGTATATTCACAGGTAGACAACTAATTGTCAATCACTCACTAGTGACTCCAAGGTTCCGGTCCTGGCCGTTTCTCGTTGTCGCTGCGAAGGCAGGCCCACAAGGAGACGTACCAAGGTTAAACTTGTCAATGATAAACTCAAGTTACTTGCGTAACCCTGACAGCTAGGGCACGTTCAGGATTCCGCTTTCGCTTGAATTTATCTAGTATCTAATATACATTCGGCATAAATAAATTTCTATCAGCTACACCCTCACAGCAGAGGCACGGTCTCGGATGTAGTCAACGAAAAGATATTTATAAACCGTATTGACAAGACGGACCAAGAAAAAGTATTCCAAATACTAGTTACTTTAAAACCTTATTAAGCGGGGATATTCCATTAAGTGTCATACACCCTAAATCTAATCAAATTAGATTATAACAGCATGTATAAAGTCAAGAAAACATGATTAAACATTGAATAAAACAAGCTAATCATTTATGGAGGCCTAGAATCAGACTCGCTCTGATACCATTTTGTAGGGGTTTTAGGGGGAATCCGGTAACGCAGCGGAAGCGGCGGAAGATCGTATCTTCCGATTTCAAAACTTTTTCTCGGATTAATTAAATAAACATATTTATTTAATTATCCAATAATCAAATTATGAAATAAAATTCAAATGAATCATATTCAAGTGAATTTACCGAATTACCCTTACATTGGTATTTTGTCCATTTTAGTCCGAAATTGATCTAATCAATTTTGAATGATTCTAAATCATTTCTAAGATGAACTTAGCATGTTCAAAACATCAAAACACCAAAGGACCAAAATCCCCAATTTTGACCATTTGGCCGAATGCACCATAGGGTGCCATATTGTGCACTTTGTCATTTCATGCTTCAAAACACATCAAGATGTAATCCAATCAACATGAAACTTTATATGCATCATATACACATCCTATACACAACATATATGAAAAACCCCAAATTTGGAAGTGGTCTTAAACCCTAATTTTTCAATTTCATCAAATTGGACAAATTAGACCAAATTGGTTAAATCCAATACTTCAATCATGTTCTTCCATCCAATCAAGTCTCAACACAATGAACAAAACAACATAGAACATTCTAGGTCATTTAAGAGTGGGTCAATAACTCTAGAATGGCAACAAGGTTCTAAAACCTTAAAAGAATGCTTATTACTACACTAGTAATAAACTTCCAACATCATACATGCAAATCATCTTCATCAAACTTTTATCCATCAAAAGTACAAAGAATAAAGAATAGAAAAACTCAAGAACATCACAAGATGTTGCCACAACAAGAGGAACAAATTACTCTCTAATGGAAGGTTGGAAATACTTACTAAATTCCAAGCTTTTCCTTGTTTTTCTTTCTTTTCTCTCTACCTTCTTTGCCTTGTTTTAATGGAGTTTTGATAAAGTGAAAAGGTTAATGAAACCCTAAAATAAATGAAACAATATATACCTCCTCCAAAAGAAGCCTTGGCCGAAATTGGTGGAGAAAAATAACAAAATATCATATTTTCTTTCATTTAATTTTCTGTCAACTTGCAACTTTAATATCAAACAATTTAAGAATAAATTAAGTCAACAATGCAACTCAAAAATATAACCATTATATTTAAAGGGTCATGGCCGAATTAAGAAAAAATAAGGAAAAAGATATTTTCATTTTTCAAACAATTTGAACAAATATCTTAAGAAGTCAAAATCAATTTGACAACCTTTTCTTTAATGTATAAGTCAACAATTGCAACTTAAATCATTTCCTAACTTTATCATTTGGTGATATATTTATATTTTAATTATATTAATCATTTAACAATTAAATAATTAAATAATTAATTAAATACAAATATATCAAATATATGTATTATATTTACTTTAAATATCTCAAATACATATATTATGATATATGTCAAATACCTTTATTTGACTATTTATTAATGTGTATTTAATAATATCATATATTAAATACAAATAACATTAATTAGGAAATGACGGTTCGGCCCGTTCGCATGTATTTTTCGTTTAACGATTAAACGATTTATAAATAATCATCATTATTCATAAATGTTGCTCTAGTGCTCTACGAGTATGTTTCATTATTGAGACTCTCTAGATTCAGGTATATCCGTCACGAAATCCAATTTCATGTCCATAATCTATCCACCCGTAGATTATGACGATCACGGATAAACTAGCTGAATCATACAGGTCGAGGTCATTGCATACGTATAATCCCTCCGTCACAGGTATCCAGATAATCCCAGAGATATAGATGTAAACGTCAAATCTCTATAGGTATTATCTCGTCGACGTATCTATTAGCAATCTCTAAATAACACTCGGAACTTACTTCCGATGTATACTGTGGCCACAGATTTAACAGACTGCTAAATATATATGGACTACCTATGCTCTGTACACAGAACTGACGGATCCTATCTTGACACACACAGGATATCCTGAGGATCGATCCACACCCAACGAACAGGCGGAGGTCTGATCTAAATAGATCGGTGACGTGACTGCCATCTAAGTGTGGAGGATGTCTCATACATCCACAGTGGTGTCTCAAGTCGAAGGACCACTATGCTACTCAACCCGAGAAGATTCTTATTGACGTTGGCGTACCATCCATTAAGAATCTTCGGTGAGCCGTTCAGTGTTTATCCACTATAAACACCTACACGTCTATACGAGTCTCCTAGACTCATGGTTCATTGGGATAAACCATCGGACCAAGTCTCGATATACGACATGTACTGGTCTCAACGGATTTGACTAACCGACCCGTGTTAGCAAATCTTGACCAGGACTATGTTTGATAATATACATATAGCAGTGACACTTCCCAATGTCAATTACAAACTAACTTTGTAACTGTGTACTGCATTATATATTATCGGGCCTTTGTCTAATATATACATATCACTAAACCCATTTAGTTTCAATCTAATCGTAATCAGATCGAATACGTATATAAGAACAAGAGGTGCAACCATAAATAAGTAATATTATGGAATAAGGGGATGTTTTATTCATGAATCAGACATAAATACGGTCCGGATTGGCGCTCTGAGCACCAACCCCAACAATATTCCAATCTACAATCGGATGAAAAGCTGGCTTTCATGAAAAATTCTCCATAGAATTCTTGGAGAAACAACCTTTATTCTAGAATAAAGATCTATGGGATAGATTTAAAGTTTTAACACTCTCGAGAACTCGTACATTGAAAAATGTACGTGACCTGGTGTTCATACGCTTTGAGCATATGGAGTCACAAAACATGTAATCCAAGTGAAGTCACTGGATTGATATTAGAACATCCGTTAGTATCTTAGAGAACTAATGATGATATCTTAAATATGGAGAATGAGAACTTGAAGTGATGGGATCACTGCTGCTGAAGTTTCCTAACCGATAAAAACAACGGTACTATACAATTTGAATAATGGAACAGTGAGCGGGAAATCTTCCAAGTAAGATATGTTACCGAATAATAAAAACAACAAATGCGCGGGTTATTGCTGCGGATGAGGCCAGCAATAGAAGCCATTTGGTTCGATGATAAATCTAATTAGATAGATATAGTTCTACTAGCAGCTGAGCTAGGCGTCAGCACAGGCTAAAGAATTAATGGTCTCATCAACTATCCAGATATATACTTCGACTATTCATCTGATTCGTTCGGATCATACATCGTGGCGATGTGATGATCGAATAAATTGCATCAGACGATAATCATACAAATCCGCTGACGAAAGCCTTTCCTCAGCAGTTTGAGCGAACCGTACATATTGGGGTGTAAGACACTCGAGTGACTGGTATAGGCCAAGTGGGAGATTGTTGGACAATTATGACCCATAGCGTCACTATTTGTACAGATCATGGTGTTGTTGTACAAATTAACTATGTGACAAGGAATTGCACTCTTAATTTGTGATTAGATCACCTAGATGTATAAATGATAGGAGGTCCTATGATTAGTTCCTGGATTGAGATGATATGAGACAGTATCAGTCCACGAAGGATTAATCATTAAATATCCCTAGTCGTAGTATTATCGAGATTGGACATCGATAATGCGGAATAGACTAGTATTACACTTGTGCGCGTTATGTGAGATCATAACGGCATAGTTCTCATATATTTGGGTATATGATACTCATGCAAGTGTAATAGGAGGTTGTGTTTTACCGATGGTACAAAAAACAGATTCGCTCTGGATAGACCCCTCGGAATTCCATTGGTAGTATGACTATGTGTCTATGGAAGTCCGAAATCAGGGTAGGTGTATTTGGTCTTAACCTGAGACTTGCATCGCTAATACTTGCGACAATCGGTATGCTTTAGTTTTGGTCGTCCAGGGCTTTAACCGGTTATGTGTACGCCTCTGCTGGGTATATCGAGAATCGTAGTGTATTGGGTGTGATGTCAAGACGGAAGATCACTCCAGTCATAGTGGAGATGATGTCACGTAAGATACGGTACTGGTGCTCTTAAGTACTGTAGTCATCGGGATATTATGACTAGGTCATGTATGTCCGATTATAGAGACTAGTTACCAGACATCCGACATGTACTTCGTACGGGGCAGACACATTCCAGCCCCAGGCCTAGCACGTGAAAATCCGATACTGGATCGCAATACGCAATACTACGTATACTACGCCTGACATAGATTATATAATCCAGTAAGAATATTTCTGGAGAATTGGGTAGGCACGGTGCTTTGCTAGAAGCCAACCATGTCTTGTAAATCGGTAAGCACGTGGTACGAGGTACGCACGTATTCGGATAATTCGATGACCGTATTTACTGCCAACATATCCATGGATCTCTTGGGTCGCTTCCCAAAGATTCACCGATGATAGTTGATTTAAATTAGAATAATCTGGGATTAATTAAGAGAAAGAATTAATCTGGGATTAATTAAGAGAAAGAAAATTAATCTGGGATTAATTGAGATATTATTAATCTGGGATTAAATGTGTTCGGAAGAGAGAGAACGCGATTAATTGGAATTAATCGGTAAATAAAATAATTTAATGGTTAAATTTGATTTTTCTATTAATTTATTCATATGGGCTAAAATTAATATATTGGATATATAATATGAATTGGATTTCGTTACGAAATTAAAGTCGGACTTTAATACGAATGAACGAATTAATTTAGAATTAATTCGTAAACGACGTTCGAATATATTTACGAGGCATCGTTATTTAATTAAATTAGATTTAATTATTTAGCGACGAGAATTCGTTTAATCGGATATATATTAAACGGATCCGAGCCTTGAATTTTGAATTCAAATGTGGGGCCCACTTTAAATGTGGTAGTTTGGAGAGTGGTTGGCATTTATGCCATACCATCCACTTTCCAACCACCTTAGAATGGTTTTGGCAAAACCATTTACCCAACCACCTTGTTTAGGTGAAAAGAAAGGGTAAATGGCTTTTACCAAAACCCTTCTCTCTCTCTCATTAGTGTATGCTTAACACAAAACACACTTGGAACAAAATGGAAACCCTAATACAAGGCATTTGGGCGTGAACTTCATTCCTCATTCTCTTTGATTTTGTTGCAAAATCAACAAAGCTAGCACTTAGAGAAATCAACTAAGTGATAGGGAAACTACTTCAAGAGTTGGAATCATCACTTAAAGCTTGGATCTTGGAGATCTCTTCTCAAAATTTTAAAGCTCAAATCTGTTCATTGTAAGTATATTCCGCAACTTATTTTGAATTTATGAACACCTTTACATGCTTATTAGATCCTTGGCATGTTCTAGGAACACTAACAGATTGTCCTTAAAGAGATTTGACGTTTACATCTATATCTTTGGGATATATCCGGATACATGTGATGGAGGAATTAAACATATGCCATGACCTCGACTTGTTTGATTCAGCGAGTTTATCCGTGGTCGTCATAATTTACAGGTGGGAAAATTATGGACACGAAATTGGATTTCGTGACAGATATGCCTGAATTTAGAGAGTCTCACTAGTGAAATATACGGCAGAGCACTAGGGCAACTTTAATGAATATTACTAATTATTTATAAGTCGTTTAAAGGTTAAACGAAAAATACATTCATAGGGACCTAATGGTCATTTCTTAATTAATGTGTATTCGTATTTAATGAAATATTTTATTAAATACACATTAATTAAATGTCAAATTGTGATATTTGACATATATCATAAATATATATGTATTTGGATATTTAAAGTAAATATAATTCATATATTTAATATATTTTATTTAAATAATTAATTAATTAATTGATTGTTAAATAATTAAAGTAATTAAAAATATAAATATCTATAGTTATGATAGTTTTGGTGATGACTTTAGTTGCTTTATTTGACTTGTTGAATATCATTAAATGTTATAATGATCATTTACACAAGTTGATAAAATGAATTAATGACTTTATGCTCCTAAAATTCGGCCAAGGCATTTTTCGGGGGAGTATAAATTGTTTTATTTCTTTTTCATTCATTTAGGTTAAGCCACCAAATATTACAAAGTGAGTTTTGAGAGAAAAAGTTTGGAGATCAAAAGAAAAGCTTGAAAAATTTGGATTTTTGTAAGTTTTTCTTAAACTTTTTTCAATTAGAAAATTATTTCTATGATACTAGGCTTCAACATATGTTGCTTAGTTTCTTCTCTACTCTTTAAGTTTGTAATTAGTTGGTTGGAAACTTGTTTGAAAGATTCTTGGATGTTTGTTTAACAAAGAAAGCATGAAATTAGTTTATTAGCTTTTCTTGATTATTTGATAATCATATTGCCATTCTACAGTTTCTAAGCCACTCATTGATGACCTAGAATTTTTGTTGAGTCTTTTCATGATGGTGAGACTGTTGGACAATTATGACCCATAGCGTCACTATTTGTACAGATCACGGTGTTGTTGTACAAATTAACTATGTGACAAAGGAGATTGCACTGTTATCATTTGTGATTAGATCACCTAGATGTATAAATGATAGGAGGTCCCTGTGATTTTTTCCTGGACGGAGAATATATGAGACAGTATCAGTCCACGAAGGATAAATCATTAAATATCCCTAGTCAGAGTATTATCGATATTGGACATCGATAAATACGTAAAATACTTACGCGTTATGAGGGCACAACGACATAGTTCTCATATATTTGGGTATAGGATACTCATGCAAGTGTGATAGGAGGTTGTGTTTTACCGATGGTACGGGAAACAGCTTCGCTCTGGAAAGACCCCTGCGGAATCCCATTGGTAATATGACTATGTGTCTATAGGAGTCTGCAATCAGGGTAGATGTATTTGGTCTTAACCTGAGACTTGCACCGCTAATACTTGCGACAATCAATATACTTTGGTTGAGGTCGTCCAGGGCTTTAACCGGTTCTGTGTACGCCAATTCTGGGTATATTGAGAATCGTAGTGTGTTGGGTGTGATGTTAAGACGGAAGTATCACTCCAGTCATATAGAGATGATGGTCACATAGGATACGGAACTTGTTCTCTTAAATGCTCGAGCTATCGGGATATTATGACTAGGTCATGTATATCCGATTATATTGACTAGTTGTCAGACATCCGATATGTGCTTCGTACGGGGCAGACACAATTCCAGCCCCAGGCCTAGCACGTGAACATCCGATACTGGATCGACATACACAATACTACGGTATACTACGCTTGATATAGATCACATATTCCTATAAGGATATTTCTGGAGAATTGGGTAGGCATGGCGCTTTGCTTGAAGCCAACCTTGTCTTGCAAATCGGTATAAACGTAGTACTAGGTACTTACGTGTTCGGATAGTCCGACGACCGTATTTACTGCCAACATATCCGGGGATCTAATGGGTCACTTCCCGAAGATTCACCGATGATGTATGACTCGCACTTAATTAATCTGAGATTAATTAGAAGAGAGAGAAAATTAATCTGGGATTAATTGCGGAGATATTTTATCTGGGATAAAATATTATTTAAAGAGAGAGAACGATTAATTTGGAATTAATCGATAAAATAATATATTCGATATATTATGCGAAATTGGATTTCGACGCGGAATTAAAATTAGATTTTAATTCGGGCGAACGAGTTAATTTAGAATTAATTCGGTAGCGACGTGAATAGTGATTTCGCTAGGCTTAATCGTTTAATTCCGTCGCAACGGAAAATTCATTAATTCGGAATTAGCGAACCCGAGCCCGAGATTGTTTGCGAGCGCATTCGCATTTCGAATTCGAGTGCGGCACGCAAGTCAAAACAAGCGTCAAATCGCTAGTCACATCAAGCGTCAAATCACATGTCACTTTGAGTGATGTGAAAATTTGATTGATTGATTTGAGTGAATGATGTGGTAGTTGAAAAGCATTTATTGCTTTTTGCTTTTTGACTTTTGCTTTTTGATTTTTTGAAAATTGAAAAGGGTTTTGATTTTTTGATTTTTGGAAAATCAAAAATATATAAAACATTTTCTTTTTTCTTTTCTCTCTCTCACCCCACACGGTTTTCTCTTTTCCCTCTCTTCTTTCACACGGCTTGGAGCCATCTTATTCTTCTTCCATTTTCTGGTTCTGCCGAGCCAAAAAGAGAAGCAAGAGAGTATTTTGTTGCAAAATACAAAGTGCTAGCACACACTTGAGTCTTCCTAAGGTGATAGGGAACCGATTTCGTGAGCTTGGAAGCTTGAAGCTTGGAGCTTCAATGGAGGTCTCCCATGGCCGATTCTTGGAGGAGCCAAACCAGTCAAAATCGAGCAGCCCACTGCCCAATAAGTTCACTGCCGAGCTTCACCATGGAGGAAAATGAAGTGTTTTTTATCGCGTCGCAAGATCCGTTCATTGTGAGTATGTTTCCGCCATTCTCCTTTGTGTATTCATGCGTTTTGTGCTTGATTTCATGATTCTTGGGACCTAATCTAGAAACCAACAATGGTATTAAAGCTTTGATCAAGCATGAAAATTTTAGGGTTAAAATTGGGTAAACTCGATTTGAGCATGAATTGGTTGAATTATTTGATTAAGTATGCTTGAATGAGGTTGAATTTATGTTGTGCATGATCAATTTCAAGAATTTGGTTGGATCAAATTTTCCCCAAAAATAGAGGTTGGCCGAATTTAGAACCCTAAATTTGTCTTGGCATAATTTTGTTTTTTGATCATTGGATGACTTAAAACAATAGGGTAATGTTGTTTTGAAGTTCAATTGGATTGAATTTTGATTTGGAACAATTTTCCCTTTAAAAGTTGGCTTGGCCGAAATCAATGTAACATGAAATTCATTGTGATTTTTTTTTTTTTGATTCATTGGATGAGTTGAATTGATTTGGGAAATGATGATTGTGGATTCAATTGGATTGAAACCGAATCGGATTGGAAAAACCCCTAATTCCCGAGACTTTAAGCATGTAAATTGGGTTTGATTTTGATTGAATTGTGTTGGACATTATTTGATGTAGAAGTGCATGATTAATTAGGCTAATTGATGTTTTAGAAATGTTAATTGGGTAATTAATTGTGTATTACACTTAGGTTAATTAATTGTGGAATTTGGAATTTTATAAGTTAATTAATTGGGCTTGAAATTGGATTGGCTCTTATAGGTTGTAATTGGGCTTTTGGGCTTGGTTGTACCAAGTTAGGTTTAGGCCAATTTGGTTTGATCCAATTGGGCCCAAACCGCATCCATAAAATCCAATTCTGACTTAATGGACCTTAATTATTTAATTGGGCCTAACGGGCCAAAATTGATTTCTGGGCTTATGGGGTAAATCCTGGATTGGATTTTGGTTATCGGTTTGACCCGAGTTGACCAAAAGTCCACGCCTTAAAGAAATTAATTAAAATCCCATTGGACTTTAATTAAATAAACATTGGATGTTAATCGGGCTTTGAGACCCGTAACGATTGAATTTGGAATTTAAGTCGTAAAGGTTCGTTAATAAAGTGTAATATTTAATTTGGAATTAAATAGTGAATTAATATTAAATACAAATTGAATTGGATTTAATTTTGTAGTTTAATTTAATTCAAGAATTCGTACTTTGAGTACTTATTCGCAAAACGAGTTTGACTCGAGCAAAATCAAATCGTTGTTTGAACATTGGATGATCACTAATTATCAAATTTATTAATTTCATTAGATTGATTGATAACATGCTTGTGTGAATACATGGTTGCGATGCATGAATGTATATCGGATGGATATTAGATGGGTGGGGCAATTTTAGAAATTGTTGTAATAAATTGATTTATTAATTGGACCTGCTGTCCAGCCTATTACCTCATTCTTTCTCATTGTATTTCTCTTCTCACCTATTCCCTTCAATGTAAATGAGGTTTCCTTAGAAGTGTAGTGTAACAGGTAGAAGTAAATACATGTGCTAGAGGGAGAGAGAAAATTGAGAGATTTGATCTAGGATCAATGTATAGTATCCATCCGCATATCATTATTATTTTTCATATGCGCTTTATTATGTGTTTAGAATGCATGTTTAAAGGTGTATGATGATGAGACTTTAACAAAGATAATAAATTGCTCACAAATATTAAGCATCTTTCCTTCCATTGAGTGATTCTCACTCAAGATCCGAGACGGCATTGGTTTGTTGGCCAAAGTCAAGGCCTTTGTCTGTCGAAGATGTGTTTGAATCACGAAGGCTTTGTTCCATATCAGTGTCTTGTCCAAGTTGTGGTTTTTTGGCCAAAGTCAAGACCACTTCTTGTCCATCTACATTGATTACGAAGCTTTCCATGGTCAATGGGTCGCGCTTGACTGGGATCACTAAGTTTGTTGTGCCAAAGTCAAGGCTTAGTTGATTCAGAGGAATTGGATTGGATCCAATTGATCTTAGAGATCTAGCTAGTTAATTATCATACAATTTGTTGGCCAAAGTCAAGATTGTGTGATATTTAACGGGATCTTAGCCCACTAGGAAACGTGGTTGTTAGACATTATGTCCCATAGCGTCACTGTTTGTAAATGATATTGTATTATTGTACAAAATTAACTATGTGATTATGAAATTGCCTTTTGCCGTTTTGTAATATTATTTACTTTGACTAATAAATGGCGAAAGTCCATATGATTAATACTGGATTGAGATGATATGAGACAGTATCAATCTATAAAAGTTTAATCATTAAATATCCCTAGTCGGAGTATTATCGAGATTGGACATCGATAATGCGGAATAGACTAGTATTGCGCTTGTGCACGTTGTGAGGGCACAACAGCATAGTTCTCATATATTTAAGTATTGGATACTTATGCAAGTGCAATAGGAGGTTGTGTTTTACCGATGGTACGGAAAACAGCTTCGCTCTGGATAGACCCCGCGGAATCCCATTGGTAGTATGTCTGCGTGTCTATGGGGCCGCATCAGGGTAGGTGTATATGGTCTTAACCTGAGACTTACATCGCTAGTACTTGCGACAATCGGTAAACTTTGGTTTTGGTGGTTGGGACCCTAACCGGTTCTGTGTACACCTCTTCTGGGTTTATCGAGAATCGTAGTGTACTGGATGTGATGTCAAGATGGAAGTATCGCTTCAGACATATGGAGGTGATGATCACGCAGGACACAGAACTAGTACTCTATAAAAGGTTGCAACCGTCGGGACAATATGACTAGGTCAGGATTGTCTGATTTAAAGAGACTAGCTGTTTGATGTCCGATATATGTTTCGTACGGGGCAGACACATCTCCAGCCCCAGGCCTAGCATGTGATCATCCGATACTGGATCGATGTACGCAATACTACGGTATACTACGCTTGATATAGATCTTATATTCCTATAAGAATATTTCTGGAGAATGGGTAGACATGGCGCTTTGCTAGAAGCCAACCTTGTCTTGTGAATCGGTGAGAACGTAGTACGAGGTACGTGCGTGTTCGGATTATCCGACGACCGTATTTACTGCCAACATATCCGGAGATCTCTTGGGTCGCTTCCTGAAGATTCACCTATGATTTTGATTCGGACTTAATTAATCTTGGATTAATTGCGGAGAAACTTTATCTCGGATAAAGTACCTTGTTTAGAGAGAGAGAACGATTAATTTGGAATTAATCGATAAAATTATTATATTCGATATAATAATCGAAATTCGATTTCGACGCGAAATTAAATTAGATTTTAATTCGGGCATACGAGTTAATTTAGAATTAATTCGTTAGCGACGTAAATAATAATTTCGCTAGGCGCGATTTTATTTAAATTCGATTTAAATAACGTCGCGACGTAAGTTCGGTATTTAGGAAATATCGAACCCGAACGCGTGAGTGCACGTGGGCCCACTTTCATTTGGAAACGTGTGGGGGCCCACATGACACATGTCATTATATGCATTATTTTATTGATGATGCATTGCATGGTGATAGTGTATATTACACTCAAATGTTATTCATGGAATTTGAGTGTTTGACACTCTAAGCCTTTGCATGGCTTGTGTCATAGATTTATTATTATTTAATAAATATTATGGCATAAATATAAATTGATTTTTGGTATCAAAATCAAAAAAAAGAAAATCTCTCTTCTCTCACTCACTCTTGACCGAAAACTGCATGCAGTTTTGGTCTTCATCTTCTTCAAATTTGGTTGCCAAAAGCTTGAAGAAAAGGTTGATGTTGGAACATGCAAGGCTAGCACCTTCAAGGGATCAAAAGAGGTGATAGGGAAACCATCATAGAGCAAGGAATACACAAAGTTTGGAGCTTTCCTCTTCTTGTCTTCCTTGGCCGAACCTAATCTACCTTGGAGCCTCCATCTTGGCTTGATCTTTCTTCATCACAAGAGATTGGTAAGTATGATTCCGCCATACTTCATCTTTTATATATATTCTTTGTTGTATTTCATGTATGCTTAATCTTTCCTTGGGACATATTATAGAAATCAACAGTGGTTTCCCGAGTACTCGACAGAGGGTTAGAGGCTCGCCGAAAAATAGTGGGAGGCAAGAATTGAATTTGCAATATTCGTTTAATTACATGTCATACGCGCTCAATCACAAATTATTTCGTCGTTAGATTAAATGTTAGTTGGACTAATATTTAAATTGTTGTTTTAATTAACAGTTGGACTGTATTATAGTTGATTATATAATTGGATTATAGTAATCAATATATTTGAATTAATTAATTTTAATTTATAGTTGATTTTATAGTTGGACTATAGTAATCAATATAATTGAGGTCAATTAATTTAAATTATATTTTATTGTATATTTGGACTATAATAATCATTATAATATATAGTACCACAAATCGTTGATTAAATAGTTGGACTATTAGAATCAAGATATAATTGAAAGATTGACATTTAAAACATAATCCTAGGGAAAATGTATTTAAATGGTTTAATTTTCAAATTGGGAATTATTTCAGGATGGTCCCGGAAAAATAATAAGTTATTTTATTTGATAAAATAACGTATTAGGCCTAAGCCTGGAGTTAAGCAAATAAGTGGAACATGATATTTGAAATATTCATGTAATGATAACTTTAGTGCTTAATCCATTATACTTGTCAAGTAGACTCCTTAATTTCTGAATCAGAACTAAGGATTAGATCCTTAAAGTATGATAATGAAATTGAAGGATTTTCATGGATCTATTTTAGATCTTTGAAATACTAAATTGCAATAAATAATTCTTGGAGAATTAATGACTATTCTCAATGATACAAAGTCAAACTTTGCAATTAGGCAAGTAGCGCAAGGCGCACCTTACTTCGATATTCTAGAAACCCGAGGCTTGGCCAAAGGCTACTGGAATGTTGAAAAGGGAAAAGGTAAAATCACTATAATATTCTAGGAAGATAAAAGGACATATCCCAAGAAGGAATTGAAGACGAGCAAGGCTCTGACTTCAAAAATATTTGTCAACATTATTTTCACTACTAGTATTAAAATTGGATTTTAAATACTTAGTGTGGTACATAAATATGTATTGATGTTCAGAATCTGCTATGAGCAGGATAATGACATCAATTGAGATTTATCTGCGAATTGGAAATGAGACGAAAGTCGCTGTTTTAACCGTAGATACCTGAATTTAGGAACTACCTTCGGGTTAGTACTTAAATTAAGAAATTGTTATAATGTAACTAGTTTGACTAGATACATTATCTCTATATCAGTGTTTAACCCGCTGCGGGTGAACCTTTATATTCTAGAACACTAAAGTGTTTTATTATATAAAGATGATATTGAGATAAACACATTAGATGTGAATAACAACATTTATATTTTGAATATAAATATATCTCAAATATATAACATGACAAATAAATAGCTCAAACTGATTTGATCAGATTGAAACTTGTATGTGGCATTGTTGTCTGGGACACAATCAAACAAGACTCGTATATCCACACTTTCGAAGAGTGGGTACTTGGACTGATTTGATTATATTCAAATAAAGTCTACGAATCTAGTTTATTGGGCAAAGTGCCTAAAACACTATTTACTTGGTAAAAGTTCCAGTGCCACCGATCTGTTAGCCGTAGTTCATAGTGAAGCAAGTGGGCCCATGTCTAGCTAGGCTAGATATGGATATGAATATTTCGTGACCTTTACGGATGTGGCATCGTGTATGGTTATGTGTTTCTTTTGAAACACAAATCGGAAACTTTCACAGTTTCGACACGAAATAGACAAACAGATCGGCTAAAGTATTAAACCATCACGGTTTGACCATGTTGAAAATACTTAAGCAATAAGTTTCTTATATACTTGAAAGAGTATAGTATTCTTTCAATGAGGACTCCTCCCGGAACACGTCAGTTTGACGGTGTGTCCGAATTGAGAGATCGAATTTTGTTGGACATGATAATGTTAATCATGAGTCGCTCTGAGCTACCATTTCCTTCAACGGATATGCTAAATAGTGCATAACTTATTTTCAATAAGGTTTCCATAAATATCTGTTTGACAGATATCATATTAGATATGAACATGAAAGAAACCAGGTTTCTCATTCCTGAATAATTTGGGTATGCTAGGCATACGTTTGGAAGATACCAAACAAGAACCCAAATTGGATAAGTGCCAAATGTAGGATATCCTAGGGATACCGTAAGTATTGTACTTATACACCTCACAAGAGAACAATTAGATTCTTGCTCACCATGCGGTTTTCTTGAGAGGAATACCGATATGTAGTGGTAAGTGGGAGGATAGTAAAACTCGATGAAAATTGGGGTAATACTATTCAAGGCATCGAATCTTAATGGAACACAAATAGTTCATCAAGGATGTGACTATTACCAATAATCTTCAAATACACAAGAACCGCGTAGGTCGGAGAGAGTCAGAAAACAACCTGGGGTATGTGTTTCTGATCTTACCTCATAAAGATGTCTATCTTATTGAGGAATATCAACTGACTACGTATAAGGTAGTGATACAAGGTATCAACTCCATATTATGGCAAAGTGCCATGATATCCGAATTGGATTCCATGTAAATCAACTATGTTTAGACACTAGTTGAAGTACCGCAAGGCATTGTGCCTATTGGTACTTATAAGTCTTCAAGGAAGACGTACATGGATGGCAACATACCAACGTACTAAGCTAGGCTTGTAGCGAAAAGGTAGAGTTATCAACATTGTGTTGATTGCGACGAAACCTTTTACCTGTTGCCATGGTAAATCCATTTGGATAATGCTTGCTAATGCTGCATGTTTCATTCATGAAATGTGGCAGCTGAATGCCAAAACCGCTTTCCTTAAAGGAAACATTTTGGAGGATGTTTACAACATCCTGACGGTTTTGTCGAACCATAACAAGCAAACTAGGTTTGCAGGTTATTCGATCCATGTTTGGATTGATGCAAGCATTAGGTTCTTGGAATTGTCGTTTTGATGTAATCATAATAGTTTATGATTTAATTCAAAACGAAAATAATTCTTTTGTATATAAGGATGTTAGTGGGAGCGCACTGACAGTGAATGTCATGAGTAATGATGATATATCATTTCTTGGAAATGATATTCCCATAATAATAATCGGTGAAAGCTTGGCTTTCATGATAACGACTATAAGTCGTGACAACGGTACTATAAAGATAGTATAACGGAACAATGAGCTGGAAATCTTCCAAGCAAGATACTGTTACCGAATAAACAACAAATGCGGGTTATTGCTGCAGCTGAGGCAGCAATAGAAGCCATTTGGGTCGATAATAAATCTAATTAGATTAGATATAGTTCTGTTAGCAACTGAGCTAGGCGTCAGCACATGCTAAAGAATTAATGGTCTCATCGACGATCCAGATACTTATTTTGATAATCATCTGATTCATTCAGATCATACATCGCAGTGATGTGATGATCGAATAAATTGCATCAAATGATAATCATTCAAATCCGCTGACGAAAACATTTTCTCAACAGTTTGAGCCAACCGTACATGGTTCGGGTGTCAGACACTCGAGTGACTGGCTATAGGCCAAATGGGAGATTGTTGGACAATTATGACCCATAGCGTCATTATTTGTACAGATCACGATGTTTTTGTACAAATTAACTATGTGACAAATGAGATTGCACTCTTATTATTTGTGATTAGATCACCTAGATGTATAAATGATAGGAGGTCCCTGTGATTTGTTCCTGGAAGGAGAATGATATGAGACAGTATCAGTCCACGAAGGATAAATCATTAAATATCCCTAGTCAGAGTATTATCGAGATTGGACATCGATAAATACGTAAAAGACTAGTATTACACTTGTGCGCGTTGTGAGGGCACAACGGCATAGTTCTCATATATTTGGGTATAGGATACTCATGCAAGTGTGATAGGAGGTTGTGTTTTACCGATGGTACGGGAAACAGCTTCGCTCTGGATAGACCCCTGCGGAATCCCATTGGTAGTATGACTATGTGTCTATGGGAGTCTGCAATCAGGGTAGGTGTATTTGGTCTTAATCTGAGACTTGCACCGCTAATACTTGCGACAATCAATATACTTTGGTTGAGGTCATCCAGGGCTTTAACCGGTTCTGTGTACGCCAATTCTGGGTATATTGAGAATCGTAGTGTGTTGGGTGTGATGTTAAGACGGAAGTATCACTCCAGTCATATGGAGATGATGGTCACATATGATACGGAACTTGTTCTCTTAAATGCTCGAGCTATCGGGATATTATGACTAGGTCATGTATATCCGATTATATTGACTAGTTTCCAGACATCCGATATTTGCTTCGTACGGGGCAGACACAATTCCAGCCCCAGGCCTAGCACGTGAACATCCGATACTGGATTGACATACACAATACTACGGTATACTACGCTTGATATAGATCACATATTCCTATAAGGATATTTCTGGAGAATTGGGTAGGCATGGCGCTTTGCTAGAAGCCAACCTTGTCTTGTAAATCGGTATAAACGTAGTACTAGGTACTTACGTGTTCGGATAGTCCGATGATCGTATTTACTGCCAACATATCCGGGGATCTCATGGGTCGCTTCCCGAAGATTCACCGATGATGTATGACTCACACTTAATTAATCTGGGATTAATTAGAAGAGAGAGAAAATTAATCTGGGATTAATTGCGGAGATATTTTATCTGGGATAAAATATTATTTAAAGAGAGAGAACGATTAATTTGGAATTAATCGATAAAATAATATATTCGATATATTATGCGAAATTGGATTTCGACGCGGAATTAAAATTAGATTTTAATTCGGGCGAACGAGTTAATTTAGAATTAATTCGTTAGCGACGTGAATAGTGATTTCGCTAGGCGTAATCATTTAATTCCGTCGCAACGGAAAATTCGTTAATTCGGAATTAGCGAACACGAGCCCGAGATTGTTTGCGAGCGCATTCGCATTTCGAATTCGAGTGCGGCACGTAAGTCAAATCAAGCGTCAAATCGCTAGTCACATCAAGCGTCAAATCACATGTCACTTTGAGTGATGTGAAAATTTGATTAATTGATTTGAGTGATTGATGTGGTAGTTGAAATGCATTTATTGCTTTTTGCTTTTTGACTTTTGCTTTTTGATTTTTTGAAAATTGAAAAGGATTTTGATTTTTTGATTTTGGAAAATCAAAAATATATAAAACATTTTCTTTATCTTTTCTCTCTCTCACCCAACACAGTTTTCTCTTTTCCCTCTCTTCTCTCACAAGGATTGGAGCCATCTTCTTCTTCTTCCATTTTCTGGTTCTGCCGAGCCAAAAAGAGAAGCAAGAGAGTATTTTCTTTCAAAATACAAAGTGCTAGCACACACTTGGTCTTCCTTAGGTGATAGGGAACCGATTTCGTGAGCTTGGAAGCTTGAAGCTTGGAGCTTCAATGGAGGTCTCCCATGGCCGATTCTTGGAGGAGCCAAACCAATCAAAACCGAGCAGCCCACTGCCCAATAAGCTCACTGCCGAGCTTCACCACGGAGGAAAATGAAGTGTTCTTCATCGCGTCGCAAGATCGGTTCATTATGAGTATGTTTCCGCCATTCTCCTTTGTGTATTCATGCGTTTTGTGCTTGATTTCATGATTCTTGGGACCTAATCTAGAAACCAACAAAGACTTCTTTGGGGTGGTAAAGATTGAATTAAAGTGTTGGATTTAATTGATTTGGTGTGTTTTATCAATTTGAAGAAATTGTAAAATTACGGTAACCCTTTCCAAATTTGGGGCTTTTCATATATGTGATGTATTATGGTGTGTATATGATGCATATTAATTTTTGGGTTGATTGGATTTGATCTTGACATGTTTTGAACAAAAATGGACCAAATTGCAAAAACTAAAAATTAAGGGGCTGTTCGGCAATTTGGTAAAATTTGGGGATTTTGTTTCTATTTATTTTTTGATGTGTTGGACATGTTGGAAATCATTTTAGTATTGATTTAGAATCATCCAAAATTGTATTTGACAATTTGAGGAATAAAATGAAGAAAATGTAAAGTTTATGGGTCAAATGGTAATATCCAATAAATATGATTTATTGGTTGAAATTTCAGTTTTTAAGTATTTTGTAATTAAATAAATAAGTTTATTTAATTGATCCAAGAAAAATTATTGAAATCGAAAAATTTTAATTTTCTGCGTTCCGCTGCGTTACCAGATATTCCTTATAAAACCCATACAAAATGGTATCAGAGCGGATCTGATTCTGGACACCCGATATGATTATGCCTTTAAATTCAATTTTTAATTTAATCTTTACTTTATGCTTGCATGTGTTTATTTAATTTGATTAAATAAAGTAAAAGCGTCTTTTGCGGAAAATCCCTAATTAATAAGGTTTTATGATAATGATGTATTTGAAGCATGTTACATGGTCCGTCTTGTCAATACGGTTTATGGATATCTTTTCTATGACTATATCCGAGAACGTGCCAAAGTTGTTCGGGTGTAGCCGATAAACATTTATTTATGCCAGATGTATATCTGTTATAGATAAATTCAAGCGAAAGCGGAATCCTGAATGTGCCAACGATGTCAGGGTTACGCAAGTAGCTTGAGTTTATCATTGACGAGTTTAACCTTGGTACACCTCCTTGTGAACGTGCCAAAGCTGTCACAACGAGAAACGACCAGGATCGGAAACCCAGAAGTCACTATTGAGTGATTGACAATGAGTTGTCTACCTGGTGAATATACGTAGGCGAGAACGTGCCAAAGCTGTGAGCTGAAAGATATTCATAGGATCCACCTTTCACTATTTGTATTTAATTTAATTATTAAATCTTTGTATTATGTTTGGGGATTGCAGTATTGCATGATTTAGTGGGAGGGACATTTTTAGATTAAAAATCCATGATCTAGTTAATGATTTCGATATTATTTGAAACTGTTTAATTCTGCTAACCGTTTTTTGTAATCTATATGATAGATTTGCGATGGCGACACAATCAACTAATTCGTTTATTCGTATGTTGGATACGAACAAACTTGATGGCGCTGAGAACTTTACCGATTGGGATTTGGATTTAAGGATTGTCCTTGAATCTGAAAAGTTGGGATATGTACTTGAGGGTCCGCTGCCCCTTGTTGTGTCTGAGGACACAACACCGGAGGAACTACAAGTTTTCCAAGCTTGGAAAGATGATGATTTAAAAGTTAAATCATACATATTAAGTTCGCTGGCATCGGAACTCAAAAGGCAACACTATGGCATGTCAGATGCGTATAATATGATGATGCGATTAAGAGAATCGTATATGAACAAAGAAAAAATAGTTGTTCATAAAGTTGCAATGGAACTGTTCCATGCGTGACTGGACGAGGGGCAAGCTGTGAGCTTGCATGTTATTCACTTGATCGATTTGATCGAACAACTGTGGAAACATAATCTCCCTCTAAATAACATTCTCGGTAGGAGTGTCATTCTTGGTTCGCTTCCAACTTCTTATCGCCAATTCGTTATATATGTCATTCTTGTTATTTCAACATGAATGGGATTATCTGTTCCTACCATGAACTATATAGGATGATGATCACGGTGGAAGAGGACCTAAGGAAGAGAGATCTGACTCGCCCTCCGAAACCTATTTCACTCTCTACTTCTTCCCAGGCCCGGCCAAAGGGAAAGAAGACGAAAGCGAAGAAGAATAAGGGTTTCGGTCCTCCAACGCAAGGAAAGATAGCAAAGCCCAAGAGGGCGTCTGAAGACAAATGCCATCATTGCAGCAAGGTTGGGCACTGGAAAAGGAACTGTCCTGACTATATTGGCCAGATAAGGAATGAGCGAGCATCTACATCAGATACATTTGTTTTTCCAGTTATTAATATCTCACTAGCTTGTGAACCTGTTTCATCCAGCTGGATTTTGGATTCTGCTTATCTTGTTCACAGTTGCAATTAGTTGCAGGTGCTGAAGGAAAGTAAGAAGCTGAAGCTTGGAGAGATGCAGTTATGTTTTGGGAGTGGAGACTCTCTGGATGCAGTTGCAGTGGGAGTATGTGAGATCCCCTTGTGGAGTTGGAGCCTTTTGTTGTATGATTTCTACGTTGTACCAAGATGTGTAGCAAATATTATATCTCTTTTTGTATTAGATACAGAAGGTTACAATGTTAATATTAAGAACTGTTCTTTGTATTTATATGATAAACGTAATATTCAGATCCTTTGTATTCCAAATGAGCATGGTCATTACACATTGCATACTTCTAGAGATATTTTGAATACTAGGATTAATAAACGTAGTTTACTTGTAGTTAATAATACTGAATTTTGGAATATGAGGCTAGGTCATATAGGCGTTAAACGCCTTACCTAATTGGTTAGGAATGGTTTGATACCATATCTCACCATTGAACCCTATCCAACTTGTGAATCATGTATTCGAAGTAAGATGACCAAAGCCCCATTTTCTGATGTTGGATACTGAGCCACTAACTTACTGGAATTCGTACATTCTGATGTATGTGGTCCACTAAGTCAGACTGCTCATAGTGATTATTCGTACTTCGTTACCTTTACCAATGATTTGTCAGTACAGTTATGTCTATCTGATGAGACAAAAATCGGAAACCTTTGAAAAGTTCAAAGAATTCCATAATGAAGTAGATAAACAGACTGGTAAATATATTAAATGCCTTCGATCTGATCGAGACGGTGAATATATGAGCAGTGATTTCATGGATTATATGAAGGAGAATGAGATTCTCTCTCAATATACTCCTCCAGGTACTCCACAACACAATGGAGTGTCTGAGAAGAGAAATCAGACATTATTGGATATGGTCCGGTCTATGTTGGGTTTTACAGATTTGCCCTATTACTTATGGGGCTACTCTCTTTGAACAGCTGCACATCTTTTGAATAAGATTCCTTCAAAAGCTGTTCCTACAACTCCATATGAGATATGGACTCGTAGGAGACCAAATCGTAATTATGTTAAGGTTTGGGGTTTTCCTACGTATGTCAAGATGGCTCAGCAAGATAAGCTTTCGTCTCAAGGGTAAAAGTTTAGGTTTGTTTGATATCCTTTGAATACGAAGGGATATTTGTTCTATGAAACCGAGCATCGAAATGTGTTCGTAGCTCGCTTCGTAAAATTTCTAGAGGTAGAATTTTTGTTTGAAGGAGTAAATCATAGACAGATTGAACTTGATGAAGTCTAACTTGAAAACAACGAACCAACAGAGGAACCTGAAGTTCAAGTAGATGAAGAACCTTCAACACACACACTCTGTAGGTCACAAAAGGTATCTAGACCTCCTGAACGCTTGTATTTGATACAAGAAAAAAGTCTCGATGTTCTCTTAGTTGAAGAGACTGATCATTTTACCTATAGAGAATCGATGTTGGACATCGACTCCGTGAAGTGGCAAAGTGCCATGAAATTTGAGTTAGACTCAATGTATGAGAATTAAGTTTGGGACTTGGTTCCGCTTCCCGAAGGAATTGTTCTTATCGGTTGTAAATGGGTTTACAAGAGGAAGCGCGGGCCTGATGGAAAGGTTGAAACCTATAAGGCCCGACTTGTAGCAAAAGGTTACATGCAGCGACCGGGCGTCGACTTCGATGAAAATTTTTTTCCAGTAGCAATGCTTAAGTCTATTAGGATTTTGCTTTCTATAGCTACTTATCATGATTACGAGATTTGGAAAATGATGTCAAAATGACTTTTCTAAATGGATTCCTTGATGAAGAAATCTATATGGAACAGCCGGAGGTTTTTACATCCAGCGAGAACTCAGGTATGGTATGTAAGCTTAAGAAGTTCATTTATGGACTTAAACAAGCTTCACGAAGTTGGAATCTTCGATTCGATGAGATTATTAGATTGTCTAGTTTTCTCAAGAATTCGGAAGAATCATGTGTGTATCAGAAGGCCTGTGGGAGCATGGTGGTATTTTTAGTCCTCTATGTTGACGACATCCTAATCATTTGGAATGATATAGGGATGATGCAAGGCGTCAAAGTTTACCTCTGTAGGAATTTCTCCATGAAGGACCTGGGAGAAGCTTCATATATTTTAGGCATAAAACTCTATAGAGATAGATAAGATCTTGGAACGATAAAATTTTGGTAACTGTAAGACACCAAATATACCATTCAGATATGTGATTCATCTTTCAAAGAAGATGAGTCCGCAAACAGAAGATGAGAAGGTTAGAATGTCTAACCAACCTTATGCTTCGTGTTTGGGTAGCATAATGTATGCCATGTTATGTATTAGGCCTGATATCAGTTTCGTTGTTAGCGTAACCAGTAGATATCAGTCCAATTCAGACAATGACCATTTGATGGCCATTAAACATATCCTGAAGTATCTTAAAGGTACTAAGGATAAGTCGATTATATATGGAGGAAGTTAACTGTAAGTTAACAGGTATACGAATTCTGACTTCCAATCGGATCCCGATGATAGAAAGTCTACATCTGGATTTGTCTTTACTCTTAACGGAGGTGCAGTTTGCTGGAAGAGTTCCAAACAGGGGTCAATAGCTGATTCAACCACAGAGGCGAAATACATTATAGCTTCTGAAACTGCAAAGGAAGCTGTATGGATTAGGAATTTTATCACAGAATTGTGAGTGATCCCAAGTATCGAGAATGTGATTTCGTTAACTGTGATAATATTGGAGCCATTGCGCAAGCAAAGGAACCGAGGGCGCATCAGAAGTTAAAGCATGTGGAACGCAAGTACCACATCATTCGTGAGATTCTGTCGCGAGGGGACATTGTCGTGTGCAAGGTACCGAGTGAAGATAATGTAGCAGACCCGCTTACGAAAGCCATACCTCCGAAGTTATTTGATAAACATGTGGATTTTATGGGTATTAGATACAATCGATATTGGCACTAGAGCAATGAGAAATTTTGTTGGGGTTGGTGCTCAGAGCGCCAATTCCTTATTGTATTTCCGTGTAAATACTCTTGTTAATATTTTATTATGAATAAATAAGCAGTTTCTATAATATAATATATATCTTCATATGGTAAAGACGTATTTGACCTTAGAATGATTAGTCATGATGCAGTTGCGAAAGCGTCGCCACTGACATTGAGTTGTATCATGACGATGTCATTCTTAGACAGTTCTTGGTCAAGGTTTACACTACTTGGTAAGTAAAGTAAACCTGTTAAGACCAGTACATGTCGTATACTGGAATATTGGATTCTAATGGTTTCTCAATGAACCATGAGTCTTTGAGACTCGTATAGACATGTAGGTGTTTATAGCGGATAAACATTGAACGACTCTCCGAAGATTCTTAATAGATGGTACACCAACGTCAATAAGAATCTTCTCGGGTTGAGTAGCATTTTTTATTCTTTGACTTGAGATACCAATGTGGGCACATGAGACATCTTCCACACTTAGATGGCAGTCATGTCACCGATCTATTTAGATCAGACCTCCGCCTATTCGTTAGGTGTGGATAGATCCTCAGGGTGTCCTGTGTGTGTCGAGATAGGATCCATCAGTTCTGTGTACAAAGCATAGGTAGTCCATATATGATTAGCAATCAGATAAAAACCATGAGCCCACAGTACACTTTAGAAGTGAGTTCTAAGTGTTCTTTTAGAGATTGCTAATAGAGATGTCGACGGGATTGTCCCTATAGAGATTTGACGTTTAGATCTATATCTCTGGGATATATCCGGATACCTGTGACGAAGGAATTAAACATATGCCATGACCTCGACATGTATGATTCAGTGAGTTTATCTGTGGTCATCATAATTTACGGGTGGGTAAATTTTGGACACGAAATTGGATTTTGTGACAGATATGCCTGAATTTAGAGTGTCTCACTAGTGAAATATACTCGCCGAGCACTGGGGCAACTTCTATTAATAATACTGATTTTTTATAAGTCGTTTAAAGGTTAAACGAAAATTACATGCATAAGGACCTAATGGTCATTTCCTAATTAATGTGTATTTGTATTTAATGAAAGATTTTATTAAATACACATTAATTAAATGTCAAATTATGATATTTGACATATATCATAAATATATATGCATTTGGATATTTAAAGTAAATATAATACATATATTTAATATATTTATATTTAAATAATTATTTAATTATTTAATTGTTAAATAATTAAAGTAATTAAAAATATAAATATCTTCAGTTATGATATTTTTGGAGATGACTGTAGTTGCTTTATTTGACTTGTTGAATATCATTAAATGTTATAATGATCATTTACATAAGTTGATAAAATGAATTAATGAAACAAAAAAAAAATATCTAGATATTTAGTTTATGCTCCTAAAATTCGGCCAAGGCATTTTTCGGGGGAGTATAAATTGTTTTGTTTCTTTTTCATTTATTTAGGTTAAGCCACCAAATATTACAAAGTGAGTTTTAAGAGAAAAGGTTTGGAGATAAAAAAAAACCTTGAAAAACTTGGATTTTTGTAAGTTTTTCTTAAACTTTTTTCAATTAGAAAATTATTTCTATGATACTAGGCTTCAACATGTGTTGCTTAGTTTCTTCTCTATTCTTTAAGTTTGTAATTAGTTGGTTGGAAACTTGTTTGAAAGATTTGCATGTTTGTTTAACAAAGAAAGCATGAAATTAGTTCATTAGCTTTTCTTGATTATTTGATAATCATGTTGCCATTCTAGAGTTTCTAAGCCACTCATTGATGACCTAGAATTGTTCTTGAGTTGTTTCATGATGGTGAGACTTGTTTGGTGTGGTAAAGATTGAATTAAAGTGTTGGATTTAATTGATTTGGTGTATTTTGTGAATTTGAAGAAATTATAAAATTAGGGTTTTTAACCCTTTCCAAATTTGGGGCTTTTCATATATGTGATGTATTATGATGTGTATATGATGCATATTAATTTTTGGGTTGATTGCATTTGATCCTGACATGTTTTGAACAAAAATAGACCAAATTATAAAAACTGAAAATTAAGGCGCTGTTCGGCAATTTGGAAAAATTTGGGGATTTTGTTGTTATCTATTTTTTGATGTGTTGGACATGTTGGAAATCATTTTAGTATTGATTTAGAACCATCCAAAATTATATTTGACAATTTGAGGACTAAAATGAACAAAATGTAAAGTTTATGGGTCAAACGGTAATTTCTAATAAATATGATTTATTGGTAACAATTTCAGTTTTTAAGTATTTTGTAATTAAATAAATAAGTTTATTTAATTGATCCAAGAAAAATTATTGAAATCAGAAAATTTTGACTTTCTGCGTTCCGCTGCATTACCGGATATTCACTATAAAACCCTACAGTTCTTTACACACAACCAAATACGGTTTCAAAACGAAAACTTAACATGAATTTCATACTATCTAACCAAATACGGTTTCAAAATGGAAACTTAACATGAATTTCATACTATCTATTTCGTCCACAATATAAAACGGAACTCATGTCTTTCTATATCATATATGTAAACGACATCAATATCAAAGTTTACATACGTACATATTCAATCGCACATATAATTTTGTATGGCTGACAAGGCATACATCACCATTACAATCCTCAAAAGGTTCATGACTAATTATAAGCTTACATATATATTCTCATTCTGAACATAATCTTTTATATCAACCAATACATCCACTGTCACGGCCATAAGTGACCCATAATTATAGTGCTCTTATGATGTTGATAATCTAAAATATGTCAATCTCTGTCATCATTCAAAATAGAAAATGTAAAACGATCTCTTTCAAAAACCACTTCGAAAATACATTTGAAAAATACTTTTACTGTAAACAAAACCAGTTTCAAAATCCATTATTGTAAAACCATATCAAGCATCCAACATAACTCAACTAAACGAAACATAAGCAAGCGCCCAATGCCCAAATCGCGTGCACATATCGAACAATGAACGAAATGATCCCCTACCGACAGAGGGTCGGGTCAGCCCACTGCAGTTGGACAAACCACTATACATGCATCACAACAGAAACATATCATATCAAATTATAAAACTGTATAAAAAATCATATACAAGCGCCATAATGGAAACATATCATATCGTATAATATCATAAACTATATCGAAATGCATCAAAATCAAAATATAATTCTTTTGAAATCATTTTCCCCCAAAATATAAATATATGTAAATCAAAAAAAATCTTTAATGCAAATTTTTCAAAATACATATCGATCGTCCACTATTCAGTCGTGCGCACAGACCAGACAGTGTACGGACCATATCGACATGGTAGTGGGCCTACCATTTTTCAATGGTCTGGATCCCATAGCAAGCGCCCCGGCCAAGCTGAAACGAAACATATACAAGCGTCACGAAGGGTCAAAAACATAAAATCATCAAGCACCGTGACAGAAATAGATTTTCAAGCGTCTCAACGGAAACAAAGTTTTAGAGTTTAAAAACATCAAAATCATTTTCGAGCGCCGAGACAGAAACATATTATCAAGCACCTCGATGGAAACATATCGATAAATCTCAAAACATGAAAACGTGAATCAAGCATTGAGGCAGAAATGTTTCTTTATCCTTTACAATCAAAATCAAAACATCTGAAAACTTTCTTTCTTTCATTCTTCTTTCTTTTCCTTTTTCTTTTCAAAACACTTTTATGTCAAAAATCAAATATCAAGTTTTCAAAAAATTGTTCAAAATATCAATTCACAATTCAGACTATCAACATCATAGTATAACTCGTACCTCAAAATACACTGATTTCACATCGCATACATATTCGTATTCCTATATAAACGACGTACTTTTAACTTAATATACCTAAATACACACATATATTCATAACATACAAACATGAACTGATAATCCAAATCACCCATATCAATTCAATATCATTGCACATCATACCATGTACCATAAATCAAACCAAATAGCAAATGACACGCTAAAAAAATGGTTCTTTACTCCCAAGTATAAGAGTGTCGAAGTACTAAAATAACCTTGCAAGACCGGGGTCGATCCACAAGGAATAGATTTAATAGGATAAAGTAATAATTTGAGTGAAAATTAAAAGACTTGATTTTTTTGAAGTGGTTGGAGAATTTTAAATTTGACTGTAATAATAAAATAAAATACCGGGGTTAGGGGATCCACTTTTAATATTTTAAATATAGAAATCTCACTTTTTATTAGAGGTGTGCATTAATCGGTTTTAACCGATTAACCGAACCGTTTCGGCCCATTTATTTCGTAACGGTTCGGTTATTGTGATTAAATTGATTTTTGCGGTTAAAATTTTTAACTTTTTTGGTTATTCGGTTCGGTTACGGTTATGAAATTCGTATAACCGAACCGACCGATTAACCGAAATATATACATGCTTCAAAACCCTAAATAAGTAAATAAAAAAATTTCATAAACCGTTTGTTAGATAAATTGTTAAAACCAAAAATTATTAAATTATTGACTATTAAGAAACCCAAAATTTCATAATATTGGGTTAAATATTAAATTTGATGAATATGAATTTATATTTGTCTTAAATTAATTTGTTGAATGTTGAGTTGATGAATTTATATTTGTTGGACTGGTTAATAACCGAATTAACCAAAACCGTCTGAAATATAATGGTTAAATTGGTTAATGGTTATGTGTCATAATATGGTTAAATCATTTACACATTTACTTAACCGAAAAATTTTGGTTCGGATAAAAAATCAAGGATTAATCGACCGAACCGACCGATGCACACCCTAATTTTTATAATATATAAATTATCATTATTATCCAATTAATTTATTTCAAAAATTAATTATGCCAAAACATATAAAACCAGTCATAAAGGTGGTGATAATTTTTGTCTAAAACAAGTCCAGTTAGATACTTAATTATGCCAAATAAATTAAACCAGCCATATAGGCGGTATCAAAGTTTGTCAATAATTAATCCAGATTTAAATTAAGTACTAATCATTAGATTACAATTTATATATTATAATTTAAGTGAGATTAATCTATATTTTCATATTAAAAGCTTCACCCTTTACCCAAAAAAAAAAAAAAAAATATTAGCTACTCATAATTTGAATAAAAACACAGATAATTTTATTACTGAAAGAAAAACAAATACAAGAAAGCTTTAAAAAAAATAAAACACAAAAAAACTGGAATTTCACAAATTTTCAGAGAAAACCATGGATTGCAATTGCACCCACCAAACATCCATGTTTGGTGGGAGCAAATTCGAAGTGGATTGCCATCAAATAAATTTTTTTTATTTTATTTTGATTTGATAATGACTTTTACATATAATACACTTTGGATTATTCATCAATTTCAGTCTTGAAAACTTCAGTATTAGAAAATCTTGTCAACAAAAAAGTTGTAGATATTTGAGTCGTCCTTCATCTAAAAGTGGAATCACTTCAATCCGATATCAGAGTCAAACATTGTGACCAAAATATGAATATTGCACAGGGTTGGAATTTCTGAGGTTGTACACTGTTAAAACGTCCTATTAAATTTTTAGCCTCCAAAATCCAAATGTCAACTCCATTTTTCTAGATATGCATCTAAATTATTATTTCACCTATATAAAAGATAAAAATCACAAGAAACATAAATATAATATTATTTAACAAATGTGCTAAATTAAAGAGATTAATGAAACTACAAGTGTAAAATGATTAATTTTTCTTTTAATATATGTGCACTTTTTAGTGTTCATCACACCCCCAACCAACTTATTACTAGTCCATAGCAATTTAAGCGAAAAAAACTTAAAAGAAAAATTCTTATCCAAGTTCATCATTGTTTTCTTTCTTTCTAAATAATCAAATAAGTAAATTCTCATGTACTTTTTACCATTCTTCCAAACACACATAAAATAAAGTATCAATCAATTCATTGTGCCCACAATATTCATAGGTCTAGTTCAAAGAGAGTAATATTTTTGTCCTAAAATTACATTAGAATTCACATTTTTTGGCAATGAAAGTTTATTTATAAATAAAAAATAGTTATTTTTTTTAATAATACATCTTCAATCCTTGTAACGAGCTTTGGTCCAGTGACTCCCAAACCAGTTGGCTTTATGACACTAGGTGTTAAGACACCGCTACAGACTTAATTGCTCGGATCTCAGATATTAAAACGAAAAAGTGTCCGATTTCCTTAAGCTTTCTCTTTAACCCATGTAAGGAGATTTGGGCCAGTGACTCCCAGACCAGTTGGCCTTAGGGCACTAAGTGTTAAAACACCCCTACATACTTAATTGCTCGAGTTAGAAAGGCTACAAAATCAAACTTATTCACACATTTTCTTTTTTACAAACTCAAGCTCTACCGTTTTACGCAAACAATCACTGCTTACTGAGGTAAGATGTCTGGTTACTAAGTAAAAGCTTTATTATTATTTTTTTAGAACTAACTCAAGCTCTATCGTTTTACGCGAACAATCACTACTTGCTAAGGCAAGATGTCCGGTTATTAAGTAAAAGCATGATTAGTTTTTTTTGCTAAAAACATAAATTTCACTACCTTTAGGTGCTAGCTCCAACAAATTAGAGAACTGCATATTACAAAATTTTCATTTACAACCTACGATCATAAGTTAGCGTGTATGTTGATAATACTTGTCCAATAAGCATATGAAGATCAAATTTAATCAATATTTTGGAGAATTAACAAATTTAAATGATTCAAAAAGAAAAGAACAAAAATAACTTGTTACGAATTATTTTGAGATGCGTCTCTGGAGGGAAAACTCCTTACACAACTATCTCTGAACAACAAGTCCACTTAGTTAGTCATATATTTATTGTTAGTTTGGGTATAGTCTTTTTTTTTTGAAAAACATAAAAGAAAATCAATACAAAATTTTTTTTTTACACACAAAGTAACAACAAAGCAAAACCAACATAAAAAAAACCTTTTTTTTTCCTTTTTTACAAAAAAAAAAATCAACACAAAAATGATTTTTTTTTAATGAAAAACATAACAACGAAACACAAAAATGAAAATAATCTAATCAACTATCCCCTCCCCCAAACCAATTTGAGACATTATCCCCAATATCTATAAAAGAAGAAGTAGAGTTTATAAGACATCATCTAGTTAGTATGAAATTGACAATTGAATTTATGACTATTTAAAAGAAGAAAAAAATTAAAGATTAAGATTCAAGTCCATTCTACGCTTCTTGCCACGATTGTTACCAGACTGGTTCAACTTGGAAATAATGGGGTCGGTTTTGGTTCATAAGCTAAGAGTTGGTCAATTAAATCGTCATATTTTCTTGCAGTTAGGAAGATATCTTTTACTGGTTTTGAAATAAACCCATTTCTTTTGGTATCCTCAAAAAATACAAAAAGAAAATTGAAAAATCCATCAACATTAAGTAGCCAATGGGTTTTTGGTGAATGTTCAAGTTCGCCCATGACGCAACTGTGAATATTTTTTCCACCAAGCCAAGCCTACCTGGTAAAGCAATAAAAGCGTCAGCATGATTGATTATTTCAGTAAGTCTTTCAGACATAACTGAGACAATATATTCTTCTCCATTTGATTTTCTGATGAGGTTTTCCTCTATCAAAGGTTTTGGAATGATCCCCAAAACTTGAATGCCACAATCTTGCACGGCCTTTGAAACACATCCCATCAATCCAATATTGTCACTGCCATATACTAAGTGCATTTTTCTTTTCGCTAAAACTCTACCCAATTCTTGTGCAGCCTCAACAAATTCTGGTTTAGTTCCAGAGCTAGTTCCACAAAAGACACATATATTAGTAACTCGTTGTCTTGAAATTTTCTTCATTTTTTGTTATCTCTCTTATCTAGATGTGTCGAAGAGAGAAATGACGAGCTGAATTGATCCTGAAAAAGAGTGAGTAATAAATACACTAGTACTTGTAAAATGATAATTGTCAGATGAACAATAAAATATATCGTGAAAGTCAAAAAGTTTAGATACTGTCGGCAAAAGTAATGGAAATCAAAGCAATAAATTGAAAAATATATATTGGTAGTTGTGATTGTGGCTCACATCTTCCTCTGGATTTACGTCCAGTAACGTCTTGAACGCCCTCTATGGGTCGGAGATATGCTTCCATCCAATTTTCTTATAAATTATCAAACTTGGTCTTTTAGAGTCAGATTCCAGAGACTGTATTGTCGTCTTTATTTTTGAAATGGTGTATGCAAATTGAGAATTACTCGATTAACATGTCCACTGGGATGCGTCTCAAGAGTCAATGATATATCATCTAAAGACTCCTTACTCAAGCCATTTCTAATGAATTAATTTTTATCTTCGTGATTGTCAGACACCATTCCTAAAGAACGACAACGAGTGTTGCACGTCCAGCGTGTGCATTTATAACAAACACATAATTTTGTAGCTCTTCGTTTTTTAGCATCGGTGCTTTCCTCTAAACCAGACATGTAAGAAATGAAAGGGTCAGATGACTCACCTGCCAAGTGAACAACTGCTTCAATTACCCAACAAATATCACTCAGAATACCATGGATCATAAGAAGCCTCATTCTTTCAGTGCGTGCTTTGTAAATTTTCATCAGCGTATTTTGGGGAAGAGAAGGAAAATGATTATGGAGTTTGCGAGAGTTTCTTCCATGCCTTGATTGTAAGGTATCAGTAATTTTAGGAAATTGAAATAACCGACTTAAAGTCACGGAGTATCGTTATCCGCTGTTTAACCGAGGTACAAGATTCTGACAAAAAGTGAAAAGACAAAAAATCTGCAAAACTCAAGAAAAATGGAAGTTAGAAAAATACAAAAGAAAATAAAAGAAAAAAAAATGCATCAATCACAGTACATTGGGTTTGAAAGGAAAAAAGATTCATGAAAATTTGAGCACTCCAAAAATGGTTTCAGACGTTGTCCATTCACTTTAAATACATCACCGTCCATAGGATTTCTCAATGTCAATGGCTTTATATGGGTAAACGTGCTTCACAATATATAGGCCACTCCATTTGGATTTTAATTTTCCAGGAAATAAATGAAGACGAGAATTATAAAGCAAAACTTTTTGACCAATTTTAAATATTTTTCTTGAAATTCGACTGTCATGAAAGGCCTTAGTTTTACTTTAAGAATTTTTACATTCTCATATGAATCATTCATTAACTCTTTTTTAATTGCAGTTTACGTTCATGACTGGCATTTCAAGGTTTGAATTGAATGCTTTAATAGCCCAATATGCCTTATGCTCAAGTTCTATAGGCAAATGACAAGATTTATCATAAACTAGACGATATGGAGACATTCCCAAAGATGTTTTGAAAGTTGTTCGGTATACCTAAAGTGCATTAGTCAGTCGAAGAGACCAATCTTTATGATTTGGGTTGACCATTTTTTCCAAAATTTGTTTGATTTCCCTATTTCCTAGTTCAACTTGACCATTTGTTTGAGGGTGATAAGAGGTAGAAACTTTATGTGTAACTCCATAACTTTTCATTAAGGACTCAAAAAGCTTGTTACAAAAGTGTTTACCTCCATCACTTATAATGGCCTGAGGGATTCCAAATCGCTTAAAATATTTTCTTTCAAAAATTTAATCACAGTCGTGATCATTGTTTCGACAATGAATCGCCTCAACTCATTTTGAGACATAATCGACTGCAACTAAAATATATAAAAATCCAAATGACGGCGGAACCCATGAAATCTCTACCCCAACAATCAAAGATTTTGATGACAAATATGAGATTTAAAGACATCATGTTTCTTTTTGAAATGGATCCCAACTTTTGAAAATTTTCACAAGTTTTGCAAAAAGCATGGGTATCTTTAAAAATGATGGGCCAATAAAATCCACATTGTAAGATTTTTATAGCGGTTTTCTTTGATGAGAAATGACCTCCACATGGTTCTGAATGACAAAACTGAATAACACCACTTATCTCACTGTCCGATTTGTGTCTTCGAAAAATTTGATCAAGGCAATACTTGAACAGATATGGATCATCCCAGTAGAATCTTTTGACTTCGGTCAAAAATTCTTCTTATCTTGATCGCTCCAATCTCGAGGTATTTTTCCTGTTGCAATAAAATTGACAATATTAGCATACCAAGGTATTGTATCTACATATTATAAAAATTCATCAGGAAAATAGTCATTGATAGGAGTTTTATCAATTGATGACTAACTTGTGAGTCTCGATAAATGATCTACAACCACATTCCATGCTATTTTCTTGTCCTTGATTGTGAGATTGAATTCTTGAAGCAACAAAATCCATCATAGTAATCTTGGCTTTGCATCTTTTTAGATATCAAATATCTAACAACAACATGATCAGAATAAACAACGGTCGAATAACAAATTAAATATAATCAAAATTTATACAATGCAAATATTATAGCAAGTAGCTATTTTTCTGTGGTAGTATAATTCATTTGTGCACTGTTTAAAGTTCTACTTGCGTAATATATTACATGTGGCTTACATTCTTTTCTCTGTCCTAATACTACGCCTAATGCATAATCACTGGCACCCCATATTAGCTCAAAAGGCAAAGACCAATCAGAGGATTGCATGATAGGAGCAGAAGTCAAAGGACTGATAATCTTTTCGAATGATTTTTGACATTCTTCTGTCCATTTAAATATTGCATCTTTTAATAGGAGGTTACATAAGGGTCTGGATATAGTATTATCAATACCTTTAAATGACATAACGTGATCCAAAATGATTCCTGAATTAGTCATGAACTATCAATTTTCCCATTTTAACACAAGTCCATTTTCTTCATATCTTTTCAAAATATTTTCCAAATTACTCAAGCAATTATCAAATGAATTCCCAAAAACAGTTATATCATCCATAAAGAATTCTAAACAATGTTCAACCATATCACTAAATATGCTCAACATGCATCGTTGGAATGTTGCTGGTGTATTATAAAGTCCAAAAGGCATTTTCCTAAATGCAAATATTCCAAAGGGACATGTGTATGTGGTTTTTTCCTTGTCATCTAAAGTAATGGGTATTTGATAATAACCTGAGTAACCATCAAGAAAACAATAGTATGAATGTGCTGCTACCCTTTCCAAAATTTGGTCAAGAAATGGTAAAGGAAAATGATATTTTCTAGTTGCGTCATTTAATTTTCTATAATCAATGCACATACGCCAACTAGATGGGATGCGGATTGGAATTAATTCTCCTTTATCATTTTCTATGACAGTTATTTTAGACTTTTTAGGTACAACTTGTGTAGGACTTACCCACTTACTATCGGAGATAAGGTAGATAATACCTACATCAAGAAGTTTAGGGACTTCTGTTTTTACCACTTCTTTCATGTGTGGGTTTAATCTTCTTTGGGGTTGACGATATGTCCTAGCATTATCTTCTAAATGTATTATGTGTGTGGAAATCAATGGATTAATGCCTTTTATGTCTTTTAAAGTCCATATAATTGTCAGTTTATATTCTTTCAACACATTTAACAACTTATCTTCTTGATTTCTTAAGAGGGAAGAAGAAATTACTACACGATAAGTTTGTTTATCTCCAAGAAATGCATACTTCAGCCCTTCTGGTAAAGTCTTTAACTCCGATTTGGGTGCTTCCTCATATTTTCTCCTTCAAGTGCTCCTAGTTCCTCGAAATTATATATCTTTCCATCGTCTGCCAGTACCTGTATAGAATCAAGTAAAAAATCATTACGCATATCCGAATCTAATTGCATACTTAATTCAATAAAATTATCAGTAAATATTTTCATGGGATCAGATAAACTCCCCAGAATATGCTCCTCTATAATTGGGTCAATTAGTTCCATGCTTTCATTTTCGCTATCATCATCATATGGTTGTTTGCACATGTTAAAAACATTAAGCTCCAACGTCATATTGCCGAAAGATAAATTCATGATTCCATTCCTGCAATTAATTAAAGCGTTAGCTGTTGCTAAAAATGGATGACCAAGTATTACAGGAATTGGCTTATAACTGTCTACTATATGTTATGTTTCCAAGACAATAAAATCCACATGATATATGAATTTATCGACTTCTAATAACATGTCTTCCACAATTCCTTTCGGTCCCTTGACTGATCTATCGACAAGTAAAAGAGTAGTTGAGGTTGAATTTAACTCCCCAATATTTAGTTGTTGGTAAACCGAAAATGGAAGAAAATTGACACTAGCTCCAAGATCAAGCAAAAAATGTTCAATTTTTTGATTTCCAATAATACAAGAAATAGTTGGACAGTCAGGGTCCTTGTATTTTAATGCATTAGAAAAGCTTTCTTTCTTACCTGATGTTATCTTTTAACGGTGCTCAAGTCTTTCAGAAATTTGGCATAAGATGGTATCTATTGGATGGCATCTAACAATGGAATATTGACCTTTACCTGTTTGAATATTTCATATATCTCTGAGGAATGGTTCAATTTCTTTGTTTTTAATGCATGTACAAATGGAGGTGCATGAGAAAAATTATTATCATCAATGACGAGTAATGGTTCATCAACCCCTTCCTTACCCTCTGAATCTGATTTATTTTCAGCTTCACGAGGTTCAAAAATAGGTATGTGAACGACCTTATCACTACGAAGAGAAATAATAGATTTGGCAAGGTCTATATGTTGACTTCCAGAACTACCCTCGTGAGGGTTTTGATGACTTGTAATGACCGGGAATCTCAACTACTGTTACATCATTGGACGAGTGTCACATAATATAAATCATGTTTGGACACATATACCCTCATGAAGAAACTTTGGTGAACAGTTGGCTAAATCTTCAAAAATTACGGCACAAGATGGTACGAAATTCAACTCCAGACAGCCCAAGATATTTGGGCCGTAACATTTTCATACAAACTCCGATTTTTATTAATTTTATATCATTGGAAATCTGAGATCGAGACCTACAACTTTTACGTTGATCATTTGTTTGAAACCGAACCAGAAATAGGTTGCAAATGCAGATCAAACATCTGAATGAATAGTGCTCGGACCTATCTAGATAAATCGTTAAGTTTCTCAAAGTTTCTACAGTTTTCTTTAAAAAGGTAAATTACAAGTGGCCCCTAGCATAAAAAGGGGATACTATTCCCACATTCCAAAAATGGAATTGTGTAGAGAAAGAAAGAAATAAATGAGGGAAGAAAAAGAAGAAGAAGAATATAAGAAAAAGAAGAAAAAGAGAAGAAAATAAGAAAGTGAGAAGAGGGAAGAAGAAGCAAAGAAGAGGCTTGGCATCCATGAGAGACTTGTAGAATGATGAAAATCCAACAAAAATGAGGTAAGGTCATTTAACCCAAATCTTGGATTGAGTAGTTTTGTTGATTTAATGGTATATGAATGTTAGGAACAGATTAGGCATTGTTTTTAGTGAAATATAAGCATGGAAATTGATTACGTTGGGAAAGAATCAAATATTGGGAAACCATAAATATTAAGCTAATTGGAATTATGAGATTAAAGAGTTAAGTGCAGTTTAGGAATGTTGGTTTAGTAAGTATTCATATTGAAGTTTAAAGTATGTATGAGTAGAAATTATAGTATGGAAAAGTGTTGAACAAAATAGGCTTGGAAAGTGGCAGTAAAGACCTGAAAATGGCCTAGCTGATGAGTGGTATTTATATCACTATTTCCCACTCATTTAATCTAATATTTTGTATAGTTTCTTGAGTTTTGTGAATGTTTTGATGTGTTTTGTGTTATTTTGTAGATAAATAAAGTTTCAGGACATTCTGGAGGTGATTTGGAGTAAAACAGCGAAAATTGGCGAAAAAGGGCATTTTGGTAATTTTCCGCGTCGCGACGCCCAGCATGCGCCGGATTTGCTAAAGTACGCCAGGTCAAAAGTCAACAATTTGAGAAGTTTGACTTTGCTAACATGCGCCGTGACACGTGTCACCACCACAGAAGATCCGCTAACGTGCGCACGCCACATCATCATGACGTCATGAACAGTGCCACGTCATCAATGACGTCAGCTTCATAATTGAGTTCCAGCCGCCATTACACGTGTCAACCTTATCCTCTTATCCGAATCGCTACGTGTCAAGCTGTCATCGTGCCACGTCGACAAATCCAGCGTCGCGACGCTGAGGTCTTGGCGTCGCGACGCTGAAATAGTGAAACATTTGCCTATAAATTCAGCGCGAAATTTCAGATTTCGACACACCTCTCTCTCTCTTGATTCTCTCTAGAGAGAGTTTCTCTCTCTAGATTTTATTTTTTAGTTTTTAATTTTAGTTTTGTAAATAATTTTAATTACTTTTTGTAATAATAGTAATTTAATTTTTACTTTTTACTTTTTACAGTTTTTTACTATTCATGAGAAAGTAATTTCCCAGGTAGGGTGAAAGGTAATTCTTTTACTGTTACTATTTAGATTAATCTCCCTTAAAAATAATATATTTACTAATTAAAATACTGATAAATAAAGGATACCGCTATATTGGTCGGTTGGCAATTTATTTAATCTTGTTTAAACCTGACTTAAAAAGGATACCGCTATATTGGTCGGTTGGTAAATTTATTATAGTACCGCCTATATGGCTGGTTGGACTTAATTTGACTTAATAAGGATACCGCCAGATTGGTCGGTTGGTAATATTATCACAAGTTTATATATTATTTTATGGGAGATATCTAAATTAGTAGTAGTAAAAGTAATTCCTTTTACCTTAGCATTTTATTTTATTTTTTTACTTTTCAGTTTTATTTATGTCTTTTACTTTTCAGTATTTTTACTTTATGTCTTTTATTTTTCAGTTATTAGTCCTAATTATGTGTTGTAACTAAATAGTTATATGGGGTTGTGATGAATTCAATATCACCAGTTTATAAGGGTTAGATTATAGTTTGGGTATTATAAAGATTTATTTATTGAGTCTTAATCTTAATGCTTTTTATTAATTGGCCATTAATAAAATTGATTAGGTAACTTAAAATGAACTAGACATAGAGATTTTAAGTTTAAAACCTTAGACTCAATAGCCCACGATCTTCCTTGAGGATAGATAACCCTTTAATAGATTTCCTTACAGGATAGGAATATACCTGTCGGGCGAGGGTAGCCATAATTGGAACTTAATCTTAATGAATCCAGATAATGTGGTTGACATAGGAATATGGTTCAATTGGGTTATACTGGGTATTTGTGTCTGACCATCGACAGATGCTTTCGCATAATTTCGTGTTCCAGGTTAATAAATCATTGTATTTCCTAACTATAAAATAATCACTTCATCTTTATAATGGTATTGGAATAAATCACAACCCTAGATCTTTGTGTCTTTTGTTATTTTCCTTCGTATTTTCTTTTGTCTTTTTATTTATTTATTTATTTAGCAAAGTCTTTCAACCAAACAAACAAACAATCTCTCTCTTCTCCATTTAATTAGGTTTGTAAATAAATAGATTCAACAATTAATAACAACAGTAGAATTAAGTCCTCGTGGGATCGATATTTTTATACTACTTGAACGATACGTGCGCTTGCGTTATACGTGTGTGTTTACGCCGGTCAAGTTTTTGGCGCCGTTGCCGGGGACTTATATTTCTTGAGTTGTTAATTTTGAAACTATCTAATTTACTTATATCTAATTTTCTTTCTTTTATTTTGTAATTTTTATTTCTTTTGTTTTCAGGTGATTAAAAAAATGGAACATTATGGGAGATTGAAAGATCACGAACTTTACAAGAAGATACACCCCAAATCTGGGAGCAACAGTCCAGTTTTCTGAGGCCTGTTGTTGAGCCCAATGACTATCACTGGATGCCAGAACCAAGTAATACTACTTTTGCTCAACAGAACTCAATGTGGAGATGTGACATATGTAATGGTAACCACCAAGCGATTATTGCGAGTACAACTACAATTCAGGGTGGCAGAACTATCAGAATCCTTCATGGTATGATGAGCCAACATATTTCACAGAACCATCACATTCCATCTTATCCACCATCTTCCTTCGATCCTTATCAAGAACCAGAACCATCCGAGGAAGATCAATTAATTCACATGTTCAAAGAACAAGAAGCTCGATTTGATGCACAAATTCAGAATAACGCAGGATCCATACAGAGAATGACAGATCAATCAGACAATTAATAGAAAACCAGAACATCATACTCAAGAACCAGTTTCAGATGACACTGATGAAAACCTCAGAGTACCAAACATTTCACGATGACACTTAACAGAGGAGGAGGCTGAGGAGAATCAAAGACCAGAGGTATCAGTTCAGGAACCCGAACCGGAAAAGTCTCGATTTGATTTCTATTATTCAGATTCTGACGAGGATGAAGCTGAAATATTTGTTCCAACTGCATCAAAAATTGAGGATGGAATTCTGTATCCTCAAAATGAAGATCTTGGAGATTCCATTTCACAAATGTTTGATGAAGATTTACCTGAGCCAATCATTTCAACCAGATCAGAGGATGAAGACCTAAAATCTGACATTTCTTTTCAGGTTGAAAATTTTGAAACATGTATTTCACAGATGACAGATGAAGAGCTAAATGCAGAAATTTTCAAATACATCTGTGAAGAAAAGGTGGAGCAAGAAGCAGAGCAAATGGAGGAGCAAATGGCTGACCTTATTAAAGATCCAGAGCATTCAGGAAAAACATCGCTGTTTTGGGGAGTACAAATCAAAGATATCAACCAAAAGCTTGAAAGAATGGAACTTCCATTCCAAGTCAAGCACCATACGAGACCTCCTAATTTTATTTCTTTCTTTGCAGGAACCACTGGAGCAACAAAGATAAAAAAGGTGGCACGATCACTGAATAAGACAAAATTCTTTTTACCACTTTACCGTTGGAAGAGACCCTTCAAAAGCAACGCTGACGGGATTGTCTTTAATCGGACATCCAAAACGACGCTGAAACCTCCTTAACAGATGAATTTCAGTCACGTCTGGCTGAAGACGAAAAATTTAGCGCTAGCTGGGAGGCAACCCATGCAATTTGTTGTAATTTATTTAATTATTTATTTATTTTTGTGTGTGAACTTTTTAATTGTGTGTAGTTTTGAAGGAAAAATTAAAAATGGAATTTATCAGGACAAAGCAAACCAAAACAAGCGGGATTTTCACAAAATAAAAATTTGACAAAATCACGAAGATACAAAGTCAATCAGAAAAGACGGCCGAGTAGAAGTCTGCTTTTGGGACACGTCCCTATGGATTTATCAGTCGCAAGACATGTTTTGCCAAAAAAAAAAAACAAAAAAAAAAAAATCCCTAAAAATTACTGAGCGTCGCGACGCACGACCAAATTTCAGCGTCGCGACACTGGTTTTTTTAGAAAGGCCCAAAACAGCAGCCACCAAGATAGATTTCATTCATCTTCTTCTTCTCTCAACTGCCACGGAGTCAAACCCAACAGAGATCAGAAGCGAATCATCACCACCAGCCGCACCACCACCGCGAGCCACCCTCACCGTGACCGAGTCTTCGCCAACCAAAATCCACACGAGATCCACCATAGCCCAACCACCATCACGCAAGATCCACCAAAGCTCACCAGCCACCATCAAACCGAGATCCAAACTGACCACAACCGCAACCTTCGCCGAGCCAAGAACAAACCAGAAACTCACCATGGCCGAGCCTATCACCAAGAATCACCCTTGCCGAGCCTCATCACCGCGACCCACCAACCGCACCCACATCACAAGAATCATCACCCTCGACCACCGCAAGCCACCACCGAGAGCCACAGCCGAGATCTACCAGAACCGAGCCACTGCCGAGAAGCCAACACCAAAACCAAAACCGAGATCCATCACAGCCACTTCAACCACAAAAACAAAACAGAGATCCAACAAAAATCGAACCAAAGCCGAGCCACTGCCGTGTCTTCCGTGATGCCAGAGCCGACCTTCACCATCGACGGTTTCGACCAACCTTGCCGTGACCGAGCCCGTCCTTCACCATCAAAACCGACCTTCACCCTCACTACCGAGAACAACCACGCCCAAAACAACCGAGCAACCGAACCAATTGCTGAATCAGAAACTAAAATACGGTAATGATTTGATAAAAATTTGATTTGGTAATTGGGTAAACTAAAAAAAAAAATTGAATTGTGACTTGGTTGATTATGACTGTGGATTGGATTACGAAGTGTTGGATTGTTGGTAGTTTGATTCGTAGTCGTGGGGGCGAAGAGTTGAATTAGGGTATTTGTGGCATTTGATAGATTTAGGTGTGTGGGATAAAAAAAAAAATTGAATGAGTTTGTGGTTGATTGTTGAAATTGGGGATTGTGAATTTGAAAGTTTAGCGGTGAATAACTGGCTGAATTCTGAGTTAGAAATTGCCAAATCGATGGAATTTTGTAGAATTGGGGGCGAAGTTTGACATTGTGGTGATTTTTGAAGTGTTAGTTGTAGGATGAATTTTGGGGAAATTTTTGAGTTTTTAGAGGAGACTCTGTCGAAATTTTCACTAAAAAATGATCAATTATCGATCGTGGTAAAAAAAAAAACGTTAAAATTTAACATAAATTTTCCTATCGGTAATTTTCCTGTAAAATTTCAGCTGACCAGGTATTATCTTCTAAACTCTTTTGTGTATACATAGTGTGAACTTTTTATTTTGTGTGTTATTTGTAGGGAAAAGCACAAACGAAGCATTTTAAGACAGAAAGAATTATGTTTGGCAATCAAAGATAAGAAACAATTCATTAGCGATGGCTGAATAAGAATAAAATCTTGAGACAAATCCTAATGAATTTATACTACGCAAGTGGTGTATTGCGTACACAATTCCGTTTGCCTTAATTAGTGCTTTGATTCGCTTTTCTTTTGTAATTATCTTTATTTTCGTAGACAGGATCCAGACTTTTTGACCTTTCACGATCATTTTGTTGTTTAGCTAACAAGCGTCCTCTGGAAGATACTTGTGCTATTTTATCACCCTTTTCAGGTACTATAAATTCAGCCCGTCATTGCACTTTTGAAGGCATCCTGATTTGAAGAAAAAAATACAAAAAATGGAAGCCACTCAAGAAGACGAGTTGAGAACATCTGTGTGTTTTGCGGTAGTACTGTGGTACTAAACCACAATACATAGAAGCAGCACAGGAATTGGGTCGAGTCTTAGCAGCAAGGAATATGCACTTAATATAGAGGAGGCAATCTTGGACTTATGGGGATCGTTTCAAAGGCCTTACAGGAAGGAGGCAGTCACGTTTTGGGAATCATCCCAAAACCCTTGGCAGAGGCGAATCTTATTGAACCAACAAACGGAGAGGAACTGATCGTGCCAGGTATGTCTGAACGTCTGGTAGAAATGATTAACCGTTCTGATGCTTTTATTGCTTTGCCAGGTGGTTTGGGCACATTGGAGGAAATTTTTATTGTACTATCTTGGGCGAACCTAAACATACACCAGAAACCAATTGGACTATACAACGTTGATGGATTTTACGATTTTCTTTGTGTGTTTCTTGATGATGCTCGGAGAAATGGGTTCGTGTCAAAACCTTTAAAAGAACTCCTTTTTACTGCTAGAACTGCTCCAGATCTAATTGACCAACTCATAGCCTATGAACCAAAAGTTGACCCTATCATATCAAAGATAAATTGGTCCGAGGACGATCGTGGTAAGAAGCGTCGAATTAATCTGGATCTTAACCTTTAATTTCCTGTAGAATTTCAACAACTAATCAGGTACGATTTTCTACACTCTTCTTCTACTTTTTAAGACATTGGGGACAATGTCTCATTTAGGTTTGGGGGTGAGGTATAGTTATAGTACTTGTTTGTATTGTGTTTTATTTTTAGTCCAAAATTTTTCGAAAAATAAAAAAAACTGAAAAATTATCAAAAATTAAAAAAATATTTTGCATATTTTGTGTTTTAATTTTGACTAAAAAGGTGAATTGGTAAGAGATAGCCGAGTAAGGAATTTCCACTCCTGAGACGTATCTCAAACCTATTTCGAAATAAGTTAATTTTTGTTTATTTCCTTTTGAATTATTTAATTTGTGAATTCTCCATAATACTGACTAAAATGAATCTTCATATGCTCATTTGACAGGTATTATCAACATGCATAGTAACATACGGGCATGAGCTGTAATTAAAAAGTTTGTAATATTCCGTGCTCTAGTTTAATTGGAGGAAGCATCTATAAATAGTAATGGAATAAAAAAAAAAAAAAATTCTGATGTAAAAAAATAAAGTATCTAAGATCCGGGTTATTAAGTCTGTAAGGGTGTTTTAACACCTAGTGCCCTAAAACCAACTGGTTTGGGAATCATTGGCCCAAAGCTCGCTACATGGATCAAAGATACTGCAAAAAAATATATATATATATTTATATCTAAAGTCTGAGTAATTAAGTTCGTAGGGGTGTCTTAACACCTGGTGCCCTAAAGCCAACTGGTTTGGGAGTCACCAACCCAAAGCTCGCTACATAGACGGAAGGTATTGTATATAAATAAATAGTAAAAATTCAGAAAAGCAAAGAAAAAATCAGAAAAATTATTCCATTGCTACAAAAATGTGTGAAATCTGATAGAACTTTAGGACAAAAATATTACTCTCTTATCAACTGCACTTATGACTGTTGTGGGCAAAAATGAGTTGATTAATATTTTGTTGGCTGTGTATATGGAGAATGGTAAAAATAATGGAGAATTTACTTATTCGGTAATTTAGAAAGAAACAAAACAACTAGTAACTTGTAGTAGAAGTTTCACCTGATTAGTTATTATCTTCTTTATTCTCTTTTCGCTTGTCTTTTTGCTTTTGTGTGCATTAGTTTAATACCTTTTTACTTTTGTAAAATGTTTGTGGGTATCATTGCTGTAAACCCTCACGAGACTACAACTCGTCCACTAGGGACACCTAGTGGTTTAAAGGCTTGTTGCATATGCTAAATGCAACCGTGATCCCTACGAAAATGGCTTAGTTAAATTTTATTATGTTATTTTATTTTCTATTTTGCTCAAGGACTAGCAAAATGTTAGCTTAGTTAAATTTTATTCTGTTATTTTATTCTGTATTTTGCTCGAGGACTAGCAAAATGTTAGGTTTGGGGGTGTGATGAGTGGTATTTATATCACTATTTCCCACTCATTTAATCTAATATTTTGTATAGTTTCTTGAGTTTTGTGAATGTTTTGATGTGTTTTGTGTTATTTTGTAGATAAATAAAGTTTCAGGACATTCTGGAGGTGATTTGGAGAGTAAAACAGTGAAAATTGGCGAAAAAGGGCATTTTGGTAATTTCCAGCGTCGCGCCGCCCAGACCTTCCGCGTCGCGACGCCCAGCATGCGCCGGATTTGATAAAGTGGGCCAGGTCAAAAGTCAACAATTTGAGAAGTTTGACGTTGCTAACATGCGCCGTGACACGTGTCACCACCACAGAAGATCCGCTAACGTGCGCACGCCACATCATCATGACGCACCAATGACATCATGAACAGTGCCACGTCATCAATGACGTCAGCTTCATAATTGAGTTTCAGCCGCCATTACACGTGTCAACCTTATCCTCTTATCCGAATCGCTACGTGTCAAGATGTCATCGTGCCACGTCGAAAAATCCAGCGTCGCGACGCTGAGGTCCTTGCGTCGCGACGCTGAAACAGTGAAAAATTTGCCTATAAATTCAGCGCGAAATTTCAGATTTCGACACACCTCTCTCTCTCTTGATTCTCTCTAGAGAGAGTTTCTTCTCTCTAGAATTTTTTTTTTTTTAGTTTTTAATTTTTAGTTTTGTAAATAATTTTAATTACTTTTTGTAATAATAGTAATTTAATTTTTCTTTTTACTTTTTACAGTTTTTACTATTCATGAGAAGTAATTTCCCAGCTAGGTGAAAGGTAATTCTTTTACTGTTACTATTTAGATTAATCTCCCTTAAAAATAATATATTTACTAATTAAAATACTGATTAATAAAGGATACCGCTATATTGGTCGGTTGGCAATTTATTTTAATCTGGTTTAAACCTGACTTAAAAAGGATACCGCTATATTGGTCGGTTGGTAATTTAATTATGGTACCGCCTATATGGCTGGTTGGACTTAATTTGACTTAATAAGGATACCGTCAGATTGGTCGGTTGGTAATATTATCACAAGTTTATATATTATTTTATGGGAGATATCTAAATTAGTAGTAGTAAAAGTAATTCCTTTTACCTTAGCATTTTATTTTATTTTATTTTACTTTTCAGTTTTATTTTATGTTTTTTACTTTTCAGTATTTTTACTTTATGTCTTTTATTTTTCAGTTATTAGTCCTAATTATGTGTTGTAACTAAATAGTTATCTGGGGTTGTGATGAATTTCAATATCACCAGTTTATAAGGGTTAGATTATAGTTTGGGTTATATAAAGATTTATTTATTGAGTCTTAATCTTAATGCTTTTTATTAATTGGCCATAATAAAATTGATTAGGTAAACTTAAAATGAACTAGACATAGAGATTTTAAGTTTAAAAACTTAGACTCAATAGCCCACGATTTCCTTGAGGATAGATAACCCTTTAATAGATTTCCTTACAGGATAGGAATATACATGTCGGGCGAGGGTAGCCATAATTGGAACTTAATCTTAATGAATCCAGATAATGTGGTTGACATAGGAATATGGTTCAATTGGGTTATACTGGGTATTTGTGTCTGACCATCGACAGATGCTTTCGCATAATTTTGTGTTCCAGGTTAATAAATCATTGTATTTCCTAACTATAAAAAATCACTTCATCTTTATACTGGTATTGGAATAAATCACAACCCTAGATCTTTGTGTCTTTTGTTATTTTCCTTAGTATTTTCTTTTATCTTTTTATTTATTTATTTATTAGCAAAGTCTTCAACCAAACAAACAAACAATCTCTCTCTTCTCCATTTAATTAGGTATTTGTAAATAAATAGATTCAACAATTAATAACAACAGTAGAAATTAAGTCCTCGTGGGATCGATATTTTTATACTACTTGAACGATACGTGCGCTTGCGTTATACGTGTGTGTTTACGCCGGTCACTAGCGTCGCGATGTAGAACGCTCCGCGTACTAGGAATTTTCCCAGGAATATTTCTGGAATTATACGTGTCGCGACATGCAAGGCTCTACATCGCAACAGGTACTGGAAATTTTCCCAAATATATTTCTGGAATGGTGCGCGTCGCGACGAGCAAGGCCTTGCGTCGCGATACGTGACAAAAAATTTCAATAAAACAGTCTTAAATCATTCCAGCTTCACTCCAGCGGGTTAGAGTCCACCCTAAGAGCCTCGTATCAGTTCGTGTATACATCTTACATCATGATATAAGTACGATATGCTGTAAGATAATAATGAAAGTTCTTGAATGGATAAACGTAGTTTAATTCAGAATATGTTCCTTAGCCCACTTTCTAATCAAAGTTATCAATTAAGAGTTGTTACAGGAACCATGATTCCTTCGACAAATGAAGAAGTACAAGCGGAATTCCAAATTAGTGAGTGGACACTCTCTTTCTAAGTTGATTTTTCTTTGTATTATTTTAAGTACAGACTTACATTTCTTCACATAGAGCGTTAGCCAGAATTTTATTACAGATGCTTTTCAGATTTGATGTTTTTACAAAGATTGATTATAAAAGCATGAGATTTGAGATTTTTGGAGGCGTGTGGGAAAAACCCACCTCAGTATGTAACTTATGGAATTGACGGATGACATGTGCACATGTAGAGGACTGGGGAGACGGTGATACGTAACACCCTCTGATCATAGTTCATGACTAAGGATGATAAATGCCCATAGATCCTAGATTCAAAGCTTGGAAGGTAGCATAGATCCGCACCCCCAGTTATAGTTCAGTGGCTTGGGGGACGGCGATACGTAAGGCCCATGACCACTAGTTTCAGGGATAGGTAGTGGCATGCTTTGGGGGACGGCGATACGTAACGCCCCAATGTCATGGATTTGTACTTCTGGCTCTAGTTAGACGTATGGAGGGATGGCGATATGTAACGCCCTCATACGTCAGGTTTTTCCGAGACAGAGATCGGTTTTCAGAAATAATTTTTCAGATACAGATTACAGAGATAGTTTTCAGAAACATTTTCTCAGATATATATTACAGAGACAGTTTTCTGAAACAGATACTTCAGAAATAGTTTTCAAAACAGACCTTTCAAATATGTGTTTTCGGAACTAGATTTTGAAAAGTAAATTTCAGAAAATTTTTCCAGAAAGAAAATGATTTTCAATTAATAGAAGAGATTTCAAGAAAGATGATTTGATATGAATATGATTTTAGGTCCATGGACTTTTAAAAGCACTTTAGTATCTACTTTTAAATTGTTCACTCAGTTAGATCGTTCAAATGATCTAACCCCCCACTCTTAGTTTCTTTTTTTGCAGGTTACTAAGAGAACGAGCTTGGAGGATGGATACTGACGGTAGTCACTAGGGTATGGAGTCCCCCAGTTTAAGTCAGAGAAAGAGAGAGCTCAGTTAGAGTCAGAGAGAAGTCATGTATCAGTAACTAGTATTGTGTTGGTCGTTGTATAAGGTTAAAACGTATATCAATAAAGTTATAAAGAAAGTGTTATTGAGTATACAGTTAGTATGATTGAGTTTGTTTTTCATGTTGTCGAGTTTGGGCAACGGTCACATACATAAGATTTTGATTGAGAAAAGAGTATTATTGTTGTTCATAGTTAGAAATTCAGAGGCTCAGGGGGATAATACGGCCAATTCTCTACCGGTAGCATCTCCTAAATTGGGGATTTTATAAAGATGGTATCAGAGCATGGTCTAGGGAGTCAGTGACTATAGTAGATAGAGTGTTGGGATCTTGTATACGTAGTATGCCCGAGATACTAGTATATAAGGCACTACCTCTCCAGTATTTGATCCTCGAGTACGTCCTCAAGCTTCATAGACAGGTTAGTAAGCATTCCCAAGGCCACCTGAGTTGCTTCCCAATAAGTAACCCTAATTATTGCTCTAGTTACGAATCATTCCATGATCATTTGGAATTATTAGTACAAGATTAAGTTAAGCTATGAAACTAGAAAATACAAGTACTAAGAAAAGTTACCCAATGGAGTGGGAAAAGAAAGCCATAAGAAGTAAGGAAATATGCTTAAATTTTTAAGCAGCTAGAGACAAAGAAAAGTAAAGAGACAGAAAGAAATAGTAAAGTTCTAAGGATACCTATCTAGGAAAGAAGGAAGAGAAAGCTAAAAAGAAAAGTAAGAAAAATATATAGATGTTCAAGTAACCAGAGACAGTAAGTGGGAAAGATACAGAATTATAGGATAAAGAGAATATTGGAACCGTTAGTAGTAAAAGGAATATAGTAAGTTTGAGTAAGAGTAAGAAAGCCAAATAGATCTATATAATGTTTCTTTTCTTCTATCAGAATTCTTCATTCCTTAGGAAGTTCCTTCAAGCTAAACCTATAGACTAAGAATATTCTGTATAGATAGCAATTACTCCGAAAAGAAAAGAATAGTAAGAAGTATAAGAGATGAAAGAATCCAGAAATAGATATGGTAGTTCCAATGAATATGAGATGTCAAAAAAGATTTAGAGAATTCCATATTTTCAAAGTCAGGCCCATAAGCAGATAAATGAAGGTCATTAGTGGAATTTCTTAATTGTTTAAACTTAAAAATTTGATAGACAAAGCCATGACCTATCTAGATTTCCAGTCCTCAGTTATACCGGTTGAGGGAGCTTCCCCGACAGATGCCAATCTCATACTTATCTCGCATGAATAATAGAGCATATCAGGATACCAGAGTATCAGAACAAGGAAGCCGAAATCTATCGATTTATGGATTCCTCCCCCATTCTTTATCAACTTAGATAAAGGTAACCGTAAAGAAAGCCCAATACCCGTAATACTGTATTTTTAGACAATGACATCAGATCTCGAGAAGTGGTTTACCATAAAGAAATCAATGAGGTTTTAAGGATAAAAGAGAAAGAATCTGACACAAGTCGAAGTTGGCAAGATCCCAGTACTAGGAAGAAATCAATAGATCATATCAAATCCAGTAGAAGTCCACGTAAGTTCAAAAGGACAGACTTATGAGATATGAGAGACTCGAGATTTAGTAAGGAGTACATGTCCGGACAAGAAGATTAGATAGCAAAGTTGCGGCTTATAGCTTGAGTAAATAGAAGAAAGCTAGAAAGCAGCCAAAAGAACAAACCACCATTAGCCTCAGTAGCATTGTTTAGAACTAAGAGAAAAAATATAGAAAGAGTAAGAAGGGAACATGAAGTGACAAGAGAATTCAGTACTGATGGTGATATAAGTAGCGTAGCGTAAAGACAACAATGTAAATGGAGACCTTAGAATGGATAATAAAAGTTGTGAAACGAAAGACATGAAGTAATCGATTCAGGTCTCGACAAAGTAAACGATAATTCCATCTCCATATAACCTTTACTCTAGTAAGTATATAGACACCCGACCAGAAGTGGGATGTATATGTATACCCCTCAATTTAGAGGTCAACAAGGATTTGAATAAGTAAGGAAAAGAGTTGGCAGGATAGGCGAAATACGAGATAGTAAGGTAGTTGAACAGTAGAATAGACAGCCTCCAAGAAGTAAAAGTCCGAAAGAGTAGGAATCAGAGTAAGCAACATATAGCAACACAGAAGTAAGATACCCAACTTATATAGAGTTTCCATAACTTAGACACCTAACTTATATAGGATTAGTAAAAATGTAGTATTCGAGCCAAAGAATTGGTAGCGATGCCATAACATGTATTATTATATGGGGTTTCCAAGGAAGTGCAGACTTAAGAGATTCAAGAAACCGAGATAATGGGGAAAGTCAAGTAACATAGCAAAAATTTAGAAAGGTAGCATAATAGTGGAAGTACGGTAGGAGTTTGAGAGAGCATGAGCCTTATAGAGGTTCTCAATAAGAAGTAGTATGTCTAATAGCCAGAGAGAAATTATGAGTAAAATTGAAGGAGATAATTCAGGAGGTTTTTACCATAATAACCTAAGTCTGAGAGCTAACACTAGATATGGAGATAAGAGAGTCCTAAGCTCATGGATAAGCAGCACGTGCAACTGCAACATGGGTAATTAGTGAAAACACCGCAACCAAAAAACTCCAGGACAAGGCCCACCCCCAGCCATCATCAGACAACAATAATAAAAAAAGGACCTCGATGTTCGCCTCAAGATACTCTTGGAAGAAAGTGTATGTGTAGGGAAGGGAGATCGAAACATAAAGCCTTTGAATATAGTACAAGAGCAGAATGGAAGAGGAAAATAGCCATAAGTGTGAGATTTAAAAGAAAAGTTGTCTAGATGAAGCGATGAAGAGATAAAGTAGTGGTTTAGTAGTGACGAGGACATAAAAGAATATCATTAGACATGGCTAGAGACATGTAGAGATGATATCCTTCTGGTAAGGAAACAGAGACATAGACTGCAGAAATCCCAAGTATAGAATAAAGCTTAATAGAAGATAAAAGACAAGTAAAATACTTGGAGATAGGATTGTCCTAGTAAAACGACAATGAAAAAGATATTAAATAAATGATGACAAAGGTACACAAATACAAGAATAAACTTTACAAAGTTAAGATTAGTAGTACTACGAAATAGCAGACTTTATAAATGTCGAAATAAGATTGTAATAAGAAAAGAATATGACAAGGAATGGATCTATTGAGGAACAACATAGAGATTCCCAAGGAAACTAAAGATAAGAATATAGGAATAACTTAAGAAATAAACTTTAAGAATAAGAAGGTTAAGGGAACAAGGTGGTGCAAATGAAGGATAATCAGATTTATATTAGCAACAAATATAGAGATGAAGATAGCAGAACCTAGTGGTTGAAGCCCGTAAGTAATTGGAAGTTAGCAATAAGAAAATAGACAGCTAAGTAGTCAAACTACGAGAATAAATGCCTAGCTCAAACTGAGCAAGTAGAACTGAAAATGTATTGAGATGAGTGTTTCTATTAACAATATGGAGCATTTTTGTATATTTTTGTTTCAAGTTATAGTGGAACGTGAAGAAACCTAACATTAAGAGACAAAACCACCCTTTAGCATGAGTAGGCATTGGATAAGAAGAGATTAATGATACATTCAATAAGACCATTAAGGGAGACATACTATAAAAAAGAAGTGAGGAACTTGAAGTATACTTAAGACCAAGGAAAGCAAAAGGTTATTCACTGTGGTACAAAATATAATAAGGATATGATAGCTGCAAGAAATCGCAGAAGCCAAGCGATATCTAAGAGTTGGTAATAACCTAGCAAGAGAAATAAGAGATGGAAATAAGTAATTCCTGTAGAACAACCATGGATAGACACATATTAGCATAAATGCAACTAGATCATTTGGGATTCTACAAGTTGAATATACTTTCGTGAAAATGAATATGGAATGAATAGTTATCCAAGAAGTCCTAGAGAAGTATTAAGCCTTAAAGGAAAGAAAGAGATAAGTAAAAGATAATCATAGAGTGTCAGATAGGAAGAAGTAACCCTCAGATACCAGTTCAAAAAGAACAAGAGTTCACACCTTAAGAAATAAAGTTATATCGTGCTATGTTTCTATATAAAAAGGAAGGGTTCTAAACAGAACTTCAAGGAATTGAGCTTTCATATGTGTAAACCAAATAAGGTATATCAAGCCAAGAAATTCTCAGAAATTGCAGTACCAAGCTCAGTATTAGAAAGAATTCGAGGACGAATCCTATTTAAGGGGGGAATTTATAATGATCGGGAATATCAACTACTGTTACATCATGGGACGAGTGTCACATAATATAAATCATGTTTGTACATATATACCCTCATGAAGTAACTTTGGTGAACAGTCGGCTAACTCTTCGAAAATTTTGATACTAGATGGTACGATGTTCTACTCCGAACAGCCCAAGATATTTAGGCGGTAACTTTCTTATACGAACTCCAATATTTATGAATTTTATATCGTCGGAAATATGAGATCGTGACCTACAACTTCCGCGTTGATCATTTTTCTGAAATCGAACCAGAAACATGATGAAAATATAGATAAAACATCTAGATGAATAGTGCTCGGACCTATCTAGAGAAATCTTTAAGTTTCTCAAAGTTTCTACACTTTTCTTTAAATAGGTAAATTACAAGTGGCCCCTAGTATAAAAAGGGGATACTATTCCCACATTCCAAAATTTGAATAGTGAGAGAAAGAAAGAGAGACGTGAGGGAAGAAAAAGAAGAAGAAGAATAGAAGGAAAAAAAGAAGAATAGAAGAAAAGAAGAAAGTGAGAAGAGGGAAGAATAAGCAAATAAGAGGCTTGGCATCCATGAGAGACTTGTAGAATGATGAAAATCCAATAAAAATGAGGTAAGGTATTTGACCAAAATCTTGGATTGAGTAGATTTATTGATTTAATGGTATATGAATATTAGGAACACATTAGGCATTGTGTTTAGTGACATATAAGCATGGAAATTGATTATGTTGGGAAAAAACCAAATATTGGAAAACCCTAAGTATTATGTAACATCCCCAATCTGGGAGATACTACCGACAGGGAATAGGTCGTATTATTCCCCTGAGCCTCTGACTCTCTAACCATGAACAAATACAAATACTCTTTTCTCTATTTAAATATCTTCTGTATGGGACCGTAGCCCAAGCTTAATAGTATAACATGCAAACTCAACATTAATAATTGTATACTCAATAACACATACTTTTACAATGACTATCACATAACCAAAGAATAATACATAACTTCTACTTGACACTGCATGGACTCTCACTCTCTCTGTCTTGAACTGGTGGACTCCATACCCTAGTGACTGCATCAGTATTTGTCCTTCCGAGCTCATCCTTCGAGAATACCTGCAAAATAAGAAAACTGGGAGTGGAGGGTTAGACTGTTTATACGATCTAAGTGAGTGGACGGTTTTTAAAATAAAAACTGAAATACTTTAAGAAATTCATGTTTTAGAAATCAATTTGAATCTTCTCTGAAAACTTGTCTTTCTTAAAAGCAATTCGCTTTATGAAAACCTTTGTGGAAATCTCTTCTGAAAGTCTCTTACAAAATTGTTGTTAATAAAAACTTTTCTTTATAGAAATCTTTTCTCTGGAAACTATTTCTAAAAACTGAATCTGAAACTACTTCTGAAAACTGAGCTCTGTATATCTGCTGAAAAACTTGACGCATATGGGCGTTACATCTCGCCGTCTCCCCATACGCCTAACTAGAGACAAGAGTGCAAACCCATGACATTGGGCCGTTATGTATCGTCGTCCCCCAAAGCATGCCACTATATGTCCCTGAACTAGAGTCAAGAGTGCGTATCTATGCTATTGTCTGACCCTGAAATAGGATCTAGGGGCATCTGTCATCCATATTCTTAACTAGGATCTGGGGGCGATACGTATCGCCGTCCCCCTAGTCCTCTACATGTGCACATATATATCTCTCAATTCCATAAGTTACATACTGATGTGGGTTTTTCCCCCATGGCTTTAAAAATCTCAAAACTCATGCTATTAAAACCAATCAGTCTGAAACATCATTATCTGAAAAGCAGCTGTTATAAAATTATGGCTAACGCCCTATATGCTCAAAAAATAAGTCTGAATTCAAATCATGATAAATAAAATCAGTTTGTGAAAAGAGGTCCACTCACAGATTGGAATATGGCTGGTGCTATACCACTTCGTCGAAGGAAATTGCAATTCATGTAATAGTCTATAAGTGGTAACTTGGTTACACTATAAACCATGAGACAAGTTTCGAAACTAGGCTAAACTTCTCAATTCAAGTACGTGATATCATCACTTGGTATATCATGCTTGTAATAAGATGTAATGTATGTATGTGAACTGATACGAGACTTTAAGGGTGGTCTCTAACACACTAGGGTGGAATTGCGAGGCCCACATCAGTATCAGTTGGGGTGAGGCCCAAATCAGTATCAGTCTAGGGGCGAGGCCCATATCAGTATCAGTTGGGGGCGAGGCCCACATCAGCATCAGTTGGGGCGAGGCCCACATCAGCATCAGCTGGGGCGAGGCCCATATCAGTATCAGCTGGGGGCAAGCCCACATCAGCATCAGTTTGGGAATGAGTCCCAGGGCCGAGGCCCACATCAGCATCAGTTTGGGGATGAGTCCAGGGCCGAGGCCTACATCAGTATCAGTTTGGGGATGAGTCCCAGGGCCGAGGCCCACATCAATATCAGTTTGGGGATGAGTCTGATGGTCGAAGACCGCATCAGTATCAGTTTAGGGGTGAGGCCCACATCCGTATTAGTTGGGGGGCCAGGCCCACATCAGTGTCAGTTTAGGGGCGAGGCCCACATCGGTATCGGTTTGGGGGCGAGGCCTACATCAGCATCATGCATCCACACATACATGCATATATATCACATACATACAATTTTTGTTTTGTATTCGCAGGATTGTAGCGGCAAAGACCACCTCATCAAGTAACGGTTCAAAAATGAACCACATTCTCGGACAGCACGGTTCAGAAATGGACCGCTTCCACAACAGAGGCCGAAAATGGCCCTCCAAAATGGAGCACACACAGCAGATGCCGAAAATGGCGTTCCAAAATGGAGCATACACAGCAAATGCCGAAAATGGCGCTCCAAAATGGAGCACATATAACAGATGCCGAAAATGGCATTCCAAAATGGAGCACACACCAGACGCAGAAAATGGCACTCCAAAATGGAGCATACACATTACAGATGCCGAAAATGGCGTTCCAAAATGGAGCACACACAACAGATGCCGAAAATGGTGTTCCAAAATGGAGCATACACAGCAAATGCCGAAAATGGCGCTCCAAAATGGAGCACACATAACAGATGCCGAAAATGGCGTTCCAAAATGGAGCACACACAGCAGACGCAAAAAATGGCGCTCCAAAATGGAGCATACACATAATATATGCATAAAATGGTGTTCCAAAATGGAGAACACACAACAGATGCCGAAAATGGTGTTCCAAAATGGAGCACACACCGCAAATACCAAAAATGGCGTTCCAAAATGGAGCACACATAACAGATGCCGAAAATGGTGTTCCAAAATGGAGCACACACAGCAGACGCCGAAAATGGCACTCCAAAATGGAGCACACACAACAGATGCCGAAAATGGCGCTCCAAAAATGGAGCACAGTTCAAAAATGGACCACCAGATCAACTCAGTTTAAAGCAGCAGGTGAGTTAAGCAACAATTGGCGAGCCAGGTAAGTAGAAATGCATTGCATAACTTTGATAGGATTGTTCAAAGTCACACACTGCACAAGTCTCATCAAAGTGGGGGCGACTGTAGGCATTGCATTTTTGCATGTGAGTCCCTATGATGAGTCTCATTTGGAGGCACTACCTTTTTAGGTGAGGAAGTTGCGGGAAACGGTTGTCGGAAGGGAATCGGCATTTCGTTAAATTTTATCCGCATGTTTAGCTCCAAGCTCGCTCGTTGGACCTCCGTTTTAAAGCACCTTTGGCCTAAAAAACCCAGAACCATTTAACCTTGGCCCACACCTACCATCACCAAGCCCACGCCCACCATCTAGGCCCACACGCCAATATCACCCAAAAATACCTCCAAATTAAATCAAATATTAATTAAATATTAATTAAATAATGTAATTGAATTAAATAAAATAATTAAACCATTTACCAAATTAAATAAGACATAAAATATAATTATACCAAATTAAAATATTGTAACTTCCTAACTTAAAATATTATATACTAAATTAAAGAAATATTATGCCTAATTTAATAAATCACTCACCAATTTAAAATATTTACTCACCTAATTAACAAATTAAATGCCTAATTAAAAGTCAATCAAATATATAACCTTCCTAATTCACCAAAATTTGTCCCCCCAATCAATCAAATCCTTTCCTTGTTTGACACCAAATCCAATCTATTCATTGTGAGACAAGGGGAAGCCCTAGCCCTTGTCTATATAATCAAGCCAAAACCAAAGCCATCCATCTCTCTCTCACACGGTAATACACTCACAAAATTCAAACCCTAAACACTCTCTCACACGGCCAAAAAACAAAAATAAAACAAATAAACCCTAACCACTCTACACAGCACACCTTCACACCTCTAGCCTTTATCCACGTAAACCTAAGCCGAGCATACTAAACAAAAAAAATAGCCACATGAAGCCATGCAACCATGACTGAAGCCACGCAACCATGCAGCCATCAACAAAGCACATAAACAATAAACCACTAAACAAATCAACGTGAAGACAAAATAGCCATATGAAGTCGTGCAACCCCCCACACGTCAACACATAAGCCTCTCACGAGAGCAACAAACCCATGAGCCTTATGCCCTTTAACCAACACATACATATACACGTCTCTTATTTCACCAAAAACGTGCCCCCACTCAGCCTTCAACAACCCTTAATTGCCCAAAAAACCCACTGACACAAGCCATCCACAAACACGCATATGACCTTCACGCACCCTCTGAACTTCACGCACCCCCTGACCTTCATGCGATACCCCATGACCTGCACCCTTATTTCACCGTAATATCCTCTGTAAACACCAAAAATCCTGCCCAGTAAACTGTCCCAAAACTGCACCTAAAAACAGTCCAGAAACCACCCCAAACAGTGACTAAAACTTCCCCCGAACAGCCCTCTAAAATCGCCAAAACAGTAGCCTAAAACACCAAAAAATAGTGACCAAAATACGGCAGGAATACGGCAGCAATACGGCAGCAAAACAGCAGCAAAACGGAGTCATAACAGTAGCTTGAGCAGCGAAACAGTGAAGTAAGACGCAAACCAGTGAACCAGAAAAGTTGAGGAGCTTTAACCCTTCCGAACTCCGTGAAACGCAAGTCCGAAAGTCAACAAAAAAGGTTAGACCTGAGGGTATTTTTCACATCCGTTTTCAGTTGTATTTTTATTATTTATTGAGTTTCGTTTGCATGATTATTATGGAGTGATGCATGTTGTGGCCCTTGAATAGATAAAAAATGCATGTATTGTGAAATGGTGTATGTTGTGGCCCTTGAATAAAATGAAAAATATGTCGCCTCTCGTGGTATATAGGATGGAAACCCGGACATAAATTTCATAGCCGATTCCGAATGGACGGTAGTATGATCTGTACTCGGGATACAACTCCACGTACCACTTGAGTAAACGGCGCATATTTCGTTTTATGTTGTTTTGATTTGTTTATTATTCGCTACTTGATTTCCGCATGTTATTTGTTTATGCAATGATGTGATCGAGTGCATGGGCTTAGTAAGTTGGATTAAAGGTCACCTATTTTGAGGGTTTAAAATCCTTTACCACGATGTTTTACCGTGCCGATTGATGTTTAGTTGGTTGAATGTAAGATATGTTCAATCGGGTATACGAAGTCTGATATTATTGTCTTTGTTGTTTATATGTATGATGTGATCGAGCGCATGGGCTTAGTAAGTTGGATTAAAGATCCCCTATTCTGAGGGTTTAAAATCCTTTACCACGATGCTTTGCCGCACCGATTGATGTATATTCGGTTGAATGTAAGATGTGTTCAATCGGGTATACGAAGTCTGATATTATTGTCTTTGTTGTTTATATGTATGATGTGATCGAGCGCATGGGCTTAGTAAGTTGGATTAAAGGTCCCCTATTCTGAGGAGTTAAAATCCTTTACCACGATGTTTAGTCGCGCCGATTGATGTATATTCGGTTGAATGTAAGATGTGTTCAATCGGGTATACGAAGTCCGATATTATTGTCTTTGTTGTTTATATGTATGATGTGATCGAGCGCATGGGCTTAGTAAGTTGGGTTAAAGGTCCCCTATTCTGAGGGGTTGAAATCATTTATCACGATGCTTTGCCGCGCCGATTGATGTATATTCGGTTGATTGTAAGATGTGTTCAATCGGGTATACGAAGTCCGATAATATTGTCTTTATTGTTTATATTAATGACGTGATCGAGCGCATGGGCTTAGTAAGTTGGATTAAAGGTCCCATATTCTGAGGGGTTAAAATCCTTTACCACGATGCTTTGCCGCACTGGTTGATGTATATTCGGTTGAATGTAAGATGTGTTCAATCGGGAATACGAAGTTCCATATAGTTATCTTTATCTTTGTACGCATTGTAATGAAAAGCGCATGGGCTTATTGTGTTGGACTAAAAGGTTCTCCATTTTGGGGAAGGAAAGCCTAAAAGGCTACCTTTACCACGATATTTGCCGCGTCTTTCATCTATTGATTGCATCTTCTATCCTTGTCTTGGCTCGATCTATTATTATTTGTGTACCCATGTTATGATTGCATTTGGGCATTATTTCTCGTGGTATATAGGATGGAAACCCGGACATAAATTTCATAGCCGATTCCAAATGGACGGTAGTATGATTTGTACTCGGGATACAATTCCACGTACCACTTGGAAAAAAGGCCCACGCATGTGTTCGTGTCAATTCTAGATATCTTTTCTGCATCACATCACGACGTGTCTATTTTAGCATATAGTTGTCTTTTTTACCTTATGAATTTGTATTATCTCTTTAGTTATCTATTTCTATTATGCGCTTAAGTGTCTTTCCTTAATATGCATGCTTGTATGATTGTTATTTGTTTGCGCTTATGTGCCTACCAATGTGAAATTGTATGCCTTCGGTATGCCAATTTATCTTTATGCATGAATTCAGACATAGATTATATGCAAATAGGTTGTATGCAAATATGAAAAAGTGCTATGTGTAAACTTAGATATGAGTTTTGTACCTATGCATGCGAACTTAAGAGTAAATTATCCTTGGAAATATGTTGCTTAGGCTTGGTTAGATTATTGCACAAATCATTTTATTACAAGTGGCGTAAGTAAGGGACCATTCCGAACCCAACGGTTTGAGGTCTTCCCTGGCGAGGGGTGAGTGCGGCCTTAAATCTTTGTCCCGGTTCACACCGGGTGGCGACTCCATTATTCTCCGGTTTAGTCCCTCGCGGGCTACACCGTACTCCCAACCGGGCCGCGAGCCCGGGACAGCATGTGTCACCTAGTTCCTGTGTTCCCACACTTATTCTACTACATATGTTTCTTTCTCATCTCAGTTCCTTGAACGCCTTACATCTTTACTCTCCTAAAAACTTTATCAACTTCGATTACTTAAGACACCTTCTTTTGAATCTTTTGGTTTAGGTGCCTCTCTTATCTAGTTCTTCTTTCTTAATATAATCAGACTCTTATGAGTCATATACTATACTCTTGAGAGTTGCTCTCTGTAATTCCTTCGCTTTCTTGAACTTTTACTCTCCTAAGAGATTCTAATTCTAAGACGACTTCTAGATTTGGATTGTCTTAATGTGACTTCAAACTCGTGATTTTTTTATCTATGTTCTGTTAAACATATTGGCTTCACCATCTGCTAAAATTTTCTTGAATTAAGTAAATACTTACTTTTCTTCATATAGGGCGTTAGCCAGAATTTAATTACATATGATTTTCAGATAATGATGTTTTACAAAGATTGATTATAAAAGCATGAGATTTGAGATTTTGGGAGGCATGGGGGAAAACCCCACCTCAGTATGTAACTTATAGAATTGACGGATGATATGTGCACATGTAGAGGACTGGGGGACTGCGAAACATAAAACCCCCAGATCCAAGTTCAGGACTAGGGATGACAGATGCCCCTAAATCCTAGATTCAGAGCTTGGAGGGTAGCATAGATCCTCACCCCCTGTTCTAGTTCGGTGGCTTGGGGGACGACGATTTATAACGCCTCAAGATCATAGTTTCAGGGATATGAAGTGGCATGTTTTTTAGGATGGTGATACGTAACGCCCCAATGTGATGGATTTGCACTTCTTGTTATAGTTAGGCGTATGGGGGAACGACGATACGTAACGCTCCCACACGTCAGGTATTTCAGAGACATAGATCAGTTTTCAAAAATAGTTTTTCAAATACAGATTACAGAGACAGTTTTTAGAAATAGTTTTTCAGATACATATTATATGTTGGGGTTTCAGGCGATGGGCGCAGCGGAAGCGCGGTTCGAGCAAAATCATAATTTTAAAACTTTTTCAAATTACCAAATAAATTATTCAATATCAAATATGAATAATTTATTCATATTTCACCTAAACTTATTTATTCGTTATCAACTAACGACATAAATATATATGAAACATTGTGAAACTTTTCCGAAAAATATTTTTTCGTAAAATGGCACAAAATATATTTTTGACCGAACCGACCACCCAAAACTTATAGGGACTGCCCAGGTCAGCCCCAATAGTGTTAAGGTAGTTCATGGGCTGCCCGAACAGTGACGAACTCACTGTTTGGACAGCCGTCACCCGGTTGACTCAAAAGTCACCCGGTAACGCCATTTTTGGCCGTTTTCGCTTATTTCAACTCAGAAACACTTTTCGAAAATTGTTCCAACTCTCAAAACACATCCAAAACATTCATAAGACATAAATTCATCACAGAATTTCCAGTTTGACCAGAACTGATCCAGAAACCGAAATTGCCATTTTTCATGCTTTAAATCCAAATTTTCAACATTAATCAAATTAATCTCAACACCAAATGAAGTCACCACAAATGAATCACCCAAGAAAAATTCTAGGTATTACAAGAGTGGTCATAACACTTTATAATGGCAACATGTCATCAAATGAATAATTTGGACAATAATTACACTAATTACATCCAAAACTACTTTACACATGCTTCATTAGCTTCCAATTAATCATTCATAACCAAAAGCCCCAAATTCTCAGATTTAAAGGAACCCTAGAACTATTCTAAGAATTCAAGAAATCATGAAACTACTTTCTAAGCTTGGGTTATAGAAGATTACCTTTTAATCTCTTGATTTCCAAGTTTTTTTCTGGAATTTTTCCTTTACTTCTTCATGAATTCGTCAAACATATTTGAAACCCATTTTTTCTTTTGGTCTATCGGAAATGGTAGATAATAATAGAATGAGAAAGAAAATAATTTTCCCTTTTAATCAATCTTGACCGACTTTGGAAGGGTATAAAGGTCATTTTGGCATTTTTTTATTTCATTAAATCAAATAATTAATATTAAGCTTTTGGTGGCTAATCTAATTTACACACCTTTAGCTTAATAAATTCATGCCATATGTTCCAATAATAATTGGATAAATTTCATAACATTTATGGAAAAAAAACTAATTAATTAATTATTCAAATATTTAACAATTAAATATCCAAATAATCAATTAATATAATTAGTATTATTTATGTATTTTTATTTACAATAAATAACAAATACATATATTTATGGCATGTGTCAAAATCTTATTTGACGAATAATTAATGTGTATCTAATCATATTATGTATCAAATACAAATACATAATAATTACGATTAGCCAAAATCCCCTAATGCATGTTGATGAGTGATAAATGTATCACTATTTCCCACTCATTTAACTTAATATTTTGTATAGTTTCTTGAGTTTTGTGAATATTTTGATGTGTTTTGTGTTATTTTGTAGATAAATAAAGTTTCAGGACATTCTGTAGGTGATTTGGAGCAAAACTGTGAAAATTGGCAAAAAAGGGCATTTTTATAATTTTGCGCATCGCGACGCCTAACGTGCGCCGAGCTGCTGCTAACGTGCGTCGGGTCCACAAGTCAGAGTATGCCAAATTTGACTTTGCTAACGTGCGCCGTGCCACGTGTCATCATCACAAGCGATCTGCTAACGTGCGCCGCATGCCACGTATCAAAAATTCAACGAGCCGACTTCAGCCAGCCGCCTTGCCACGTGTCAAAAATTCAACGAGCCGAAATTTTTCAGCTGCCCTGCCACATGTACGGTGAGATGCCAAGCAACCAATAAGGTCGTGCCACACCATCGCGTAGCGACGCCAAAGCCATTGGCGTCGCGACGCCCAAGGTCTACCGGGGCCTATAAATTCAGCTTCAAATTTCAGTTTCAAATGTACCTTTTCCTTGAAATCCTCTGATGTAAATAGGGAGTTATCTTCTTAGTTTCTTTTAATTTCAGTTTTGTTGTTAATTTTAATTAAGTTCTGAAATAGTAATAGTAATTCTATTTTTTTGAATAGTAATTTTACTTTTTACTTTTTACTTTTTACCGTTTTACTATGCGAGGGTAACTTCTCCATGCTAAGGTGAAAAGGTAATTCTTTTACTATTGCTATTTAGATTAATTTCCCTGAAATATAATATATAAACTATTTAAAACCTGACTTAATAAGGATACCGCCATACTAGACTGTTGGTTTAATTCTGTTTAATCTGGTTAAACCTGACTTAATGAGGATACCGCCATACTGGACAGTTGGTTTAATTTTTTTCCGCCTTATGACTGGTTTATTTTTAATTTGACTTAATCAGGTTACCGCCTATATGGCTGGTTGGCAAAAATATCACAAGTATATATATTATTTTATGGGAGATATCTAAATAGTAAATAGTAGAAGTTAATTCATTTTTCCTTAGCATTTTATTTATTTTTCTGCATTTACTTTTTATGTCTTTTTCTTACTTGTCCTAATTATGTGTTGTAACTAAAGTTAGTTTTCTAGGGTTGTGATAAAATCTAATATCACCGGTTTATAAGAGGTTATTTTATAATTAAGAGTAGTTTAAAGGTTTACTTATTAAGTCTTAAGCTTAATGCTTCTTGTTGTTTGATCACCAATAAGATTGATATGGTAAATCTAAAATGAAATAGACATAGGGATTTTAGGTTTCAACCTTAGACTTAATAGCCCACGATCTTCCTTGAGGATAGATAACCCTTTAATAGATTTCCTTACAGGATAGACATATACCTATCGGGCGGGGGTAGCCATAATTGGAACTTAAACTTAATGAATCAAGATAATTTAATTGACATAGACATATGATTCAATTGGATTAAACTGGGTATTTGTGTCTGACCATCGACATATGCTTTCACATAAATTCGTGTTCCAGGTTAGTAATCTGATTTATTACACAAACATAAAATAATCACTTCAACTTTTAAAAAGATATTAGAATGATTCACAACCCTAGATCTTTGAGTCTTTTATTTTCCTTAGTATTTTCTGTTGTCTTTTTCTTTATTTATTTAGCAAATCTACAATCAACCAAATCAATCAAGCAATCATTCTCTTCTCCCTCAATTAGATATATGTAAATAAATAGTATCAACAATTAATAACAATAGTAGGAATTAAGTCCTTGTGGGATCGATATTTTTATACTACTTGAACAATACGTGCGCTTGCGTTATACGTGTGTGTTTACGCCGGTCACATGTGTTATCGTTTAACCGATTAAACGATTCAAATTAACTCACTTAATCCGATGAAGTATTATGAATAATTCGTATTATTCATATCACTTTGCCCAAGTGCTCAACGAGTACACTTCATATTGTGGGACTCTCTAAGTTTAGGTTTATCCGTCACGAAATCCAATTTCGTGTCCATAATCCACCCACTCATTGATTATTACGACCACGGATAATCTCGCTAAACTATACAAGTCGAGGTCATTGCATATGTAGAATCCCTCCGTCACAGGCTATCCATATTATACTTGGGATATAGATAAGAACGTCAAACCCGTTTGGTATAATATAGTCGACTTTCAATTTACGATCTCTAAATAACACTCGGAACTGATTTCCGAAGTTATACCACGGCCATGGATTTACTAGATCTTTAACACGTGAGGATTCCTATGCCCTGTACCTGGGACTGCCGGATCCTATCTTGGTACGTACTGGAAATCATGAGCATTAGTCCACACCAACGAATAGGCGGAGGTCTGATCATGAATAGATCGGTGACGTGACTGCCATCAAAGTGTGGAGGATAACTCATATATCCCACTGTGGTACCACAAGTCAGAGGACCACTATGCTCGCTCAACTCGTGAAGATTCCTATTGACGTTGGTGTACCATCTATTAGGAAATCTTCAGTTAGTCATTCAGTGTTTATCAAATAAACACCTATATGTCTATATGAGTCTCCCGAGACTCATGGTTCATTGGGATAAACCATCGGACCAAGTCACAATATACGACATTTATTGGTCTCAGCGGATTTTACTAACCGACCCATGTTAGTAAATCTTGATGAGGAACTTTATTTAAGGATATACATCTAATAGTATGCTTCGCAATGTCAATTACAAACTACGTTGTAACTGCGCACTATACTGTAAGGGTCTTTGTCTAATATACACGTATCACTAAACTAGATTTAGTTTCGATCTAATCGTAATTAGATCGAACAAGTGTATAAAAGACAAGGGTGCTACCATTAATTAAGTAATATTATGGAAAACAGAATTGCTCGTATTCATAAATCAGACATAAATACGATCCGGATTGGCACTCCGAGCACCAACCCTAACATTATAGAGACAGTTTTCAGAAACAGATACTTCAGAAATAGTTTTCAGAACAGACCTTTCATATATGGGTTTTCGGAACCAGACTTTCAAAAGTAAATTTCAGAAAAGTTTTCCCGAAAGAAAGTGGTTTTCAATTAATAGAAGAGATTTCATGAAAGATGATTTGAGATGAATATGATTTTAGAACCCATGGACTTTTAAAAGCACTTTTAGTATCTACTTTTAAATTGTCCACTCAATTAGATCGTTCAAATGATCTAACCCCCCACTCCCAGTTTCTTTATTTTACAGGTTACTCAGAGGACGGGCTTGGGAGGATGGATACTGATGGCAGTCACTAGGGTATGGAGTCCACCAGTTCAAGTCAGAGAGAGAGAGAGCTCAGTTAGAGTCAGAGAGCAGTCATGTATCAGTAACTAGTATTGTGTTGGTTGTTGTATAAGGTTAAAACGTATATCAATAAAGTTATAAAGCAATTGTTATTGAGTATACAGTTAGTAATATTGATTTTGCTTTTCATGTTGTTGATTTTGGACAATGGTCCCATACATAAGATTTTGATTGAGAAAAGAGTATTAGTGTTGTTCATAGTTAGAAAGCCATAGGCTCGGGGGGATAGTACAGCCTATTCCATGCTGGTAGCATCTCTCAAATTGGGGATGTTACATGACTCTTAGGATTTGGCTGTGGTTGTACAGGAATCTTTCATTTCTCATTAATGGTCAATGCAGATGTGATTTTGACAAAAGTTTCTCTCAAATCATTCATTATTTGTACATTTTGGTTATTGATGGCTTCCTATTTCTCAACGAATGCATGCAAGGTATCCTCAAGGGTTTTCCTAGGTGGTGGGACATATGGTGCGTAACTTTGGGAATTTTGGAAATTCTGGTGTACTTGGGGAGATTGTTGCGACTGTTGTGCTTGGTTATCATTCCTCCAATTGAAGTTTCGATGGTTTCTCCGACCATAATTGTAGGTTTGGGCATATCGGTTTGGATTTGGTCTCTTGAAGGTGTTTATGGAACTGACTTGGCCGTGGAGACATTCTTGCAGGGCTGGTAAGGTTGGGAAAACTTGTGTGACATGTTAATTTGAATTACAGATTTGACAAGTGACTTCTTGAATTAACTTGACATGATCACTTTTTCCTCATTTCTAATGCCTCGACTTTTTCAGCTAGAGAAACATATTTAACAGAAAGGTCATGGTCTTCCCTAAGGTTAAACATACCTGTACCAGATGGCTGTGGTTTTACAGATGACTCATAAGTGCCAACTGTGTCCCATTGTTGTGTATTTTCTGCTATGTGTTCTAGGTAATCTAGTGAATCTTCGGGATTTTTATCCCTAAACTCAACATTACACATCATATCCACTACTTGTCTACCTTGGGATGTTAAACCCCCGTAGAAGTAGGCAACCAGCCTCCATTTTTCAAACTCGTGATGTGGATAAATATTTAGCATCTCTTTAAACCTCTCCCAACATTGGTAAAGTGTTTCCCCTAACTCTTATGTGAAGGTTGTTATTCTCCTCTTAAAGAAGTTTTCCTATGAAAGGAAATTTTTTTTTTTAGAAATTGTTCTTGCAAATCATCTCATGTTCGAATGGATCCTGACCTAAGGTTCTGCAGCCAAATTTTAGCTTTATCCTTTAAAAAAATAGAAAAAAATTTCATCGAATTATATTCATGCTGTAATTTTGGTATATGCAAGTGTTACATACCTCTTCAAATTTCGTTAAGTGCTTATAAGGATTTTCTGATTCTAGACCGTAGAATGTGGATAAAAGTTGGATGATACATGGCTTAAAATTGGAACGTACTGCATCTGGGGGAAAAACAATGCAAGATGGTGATCCTGTCCTAGTGGGATTCATGAATTGTCTGAGTGTCCTAGGATGATTAAGATTGCCATGTTGTGACTCGTTTTCTTCCTGACCAACTGGATTTTCAACTTGGACAGGTGGATTTTCTTTTTGGTTCTCGGCCATTTGACTGAAGATGAAGGTGACAGAGACTCTCTATTTAATCTACCGCTAGATGATCGAGACCAATATCTCATGCAACCTAAATGCAGACTATATGCTAAAATTTAAAAATACAATTAAGGAAAAAAAATAAAAAATAAAATAAAATGACAAAAAGAGAAAAGAAGAACAAATAAAGAAAATACAAATGTAGTGATTTAAATCTAAAAACGTCCTCTGATTCATGTCAATTCAGATCTCAATTGAATTTTTCGTTCAGCTAGACACACTTACAAAGTGGTTCTTTTACCCCCCCAAGTATAAGAGTGTCGAAGTAATAAAATAACCCTGTAAGACCGGGGTCGATCCACAATAAATAGATTTAATGTGATTAAATAACAATTTGAGTAAAAATTAAAAGACTGGATTTTTTTGAAGTGGATGGAGAATTTTAAATTGGACTGCAATAATAAAATAAAATATTGGGGGTTAGAGGATCCACTTTTAATATTTTAAATATAGAAATCTCACTTTTTATAATATATAAATTGTCATTATTACCCAATTCATTTATTTCAAGAATTAATTATACCAAAATATATAAAACCAGTCATAAAGGCGGTGATAACTTTTGTCTATAATAAGTCCAGTTAGGTACTCAATTATGTCAAAAAAATTAAACCATCCATATAAGCGGTATCAAAGTTTGTCCATAATTAATCCAGATTTAAATTAAGTATTAATCATTAGATTATAATTTATATCTTATAATATAAGTAGATTAATCTATATTTTCATTTTAAAAGCTTCACCCTTTTCCCCAGCAAAAAGAAATTAGCTACTCATAATTTTATTACCAGAATAAAAAAAATACAAGAGAACTTTAAAGAAAATAAAACATACAAGAGCTGAAACTCCACAAATTTTCAGAGAGAATTGTAGAAATCAGATGAAGAAGATGAAGTGCAGAGCACCTCTATTTATAGATCTTTGGGTCTTCCTTCATCTGGAACTAGAATCACTTCAATCTGATATCGGAGTAAATAGTTATGACCAAATTACGAGCATTATACATGGTTGGAATTTCCAAAGTTGTACACTATTAGAACTCCCTATTAAATTTTTGGTCTCCAAAATCCAAATGTCAAGTCCATTTCTCTAGATATACATCCAAAGTATTATTTTACCTACATAAAAGATAAAAATCACAATAAGAATATATAAAACATAAATTTAATTATTATGCTAAATTAAAGGGATTAATGAAACTATAAGTGTAAAATGATTGATTTTTCTTTTAATAAATGTGCACTTTTTAATGTTCATCACAACTGTCTCAATTTCTCGAATTAGGTTCTCACAAAGAATTATGGAAAAATCTCTAGATGGGGATGGTTCATGAAATTTTTTGGCAAAATGCAAGTTCCATTTTAATTGATTTGTCTGTCTCCTATAACCTTGAAGAATTAAGAACATGGTCTGTCTGTATGTGGAATTTTTAGGTTCATGGTTCATTTATGATCAATCAGGATATTTTGGATTTACACAAATGCAAAGATGAAAGAAATTGAGATGCAAAAAAAAAAAAAATACAAAAATATAAAAGTACAAAAAATATAAATATAAATAAAAAGAAAAAAAAGAAAAGAATATATACAAGGATTATTCTATCTAATAAATTTATTCCCTGACAACGGCGCCAAAAACTTGACACACTCAAAAAGTGGTTCTTTACTCCCAAGTATAAGAATGTCGAAGTAATAAAATAACCCGGTAAGTCCGGGGTCGATCCACAAGAGATAGATTTAATAGATTAAAATAATAATTTGAGTGAAAATAAAATGATTGAATTTTTGAAGTGGTTGAAATTTTTTAAATTGAACTGCAATAATAAAATAAAATGTTGGGGCTTGGGGATCCACTTTTAATATTTCAAATTTAGAAATATTATTTTTTATAATATATAAATTATCATTATTACCCAATTAATTTAATTAATGAATTAATTATGCCAAAATAAATAAAATCAGCCATATAGGCGGTGATAACTTTTGTCTATAACAAGTCCAATTAGGTACTTAATTATGCCAAATATATTAAATCAGCCAAATAAGCGGTAATAAAATTTGTCAATAATTAATCCAGATTTAAATTAAGTATTAATCATTAGATTATAATTTATATATTATAATATAAGTGAGATTAATCTATATTTTTATATTAAAAGCTTCACCTTTTACCTCATCAAAAAAGAAATTAGCTACCCATAATTTGAATACAGACACACATAATTTTATTACTGTAAGAAAAAGAAAATACAAGAAAACTTTTAAAAAAAATAAAACACACAAGAACTGGAATTCCATAAATTTTCAGAGAAAACCATAAATAGCACCTCTGTTGCTACTGCAATTGTAAATTTTTACAATTGCACACATGTTTGGTGGGAGCATATTAGTCAATGATGGCAATCCACTTCGGTGGATTTCCATCAAATATATATATATATATATATATATATATATATATATATATATATATATATATATATATATATATATATTATTTTGATTTCACAATGACTTTTTCATATAACACACTTTGGCTTCTTCGCCAATTTCGGTCTTGAAAACTTCAAAATTAGAAAATTTTGTCAACAATAAAATTGTAGATATTTGAGTCTTCGTTCAACTGGAAATAGAATCACTTCAATCTGATATTAGAGTAAAACATTATTGACAAAAATGAATATTGCACACGGTTGGAACTTCCGAAGTTGTACACTCTTAGAAAGCCCTATTAAATTTCTAGCCTCCAAAATCCAAATGTCAAGTTCATTTTTCTATATATGCATCAAAAGTATTATTTCACCTACATAAAAGATAAAAATCACAATAAACATAATTATAATTATTATTTAAAAAATATGCTAAATTAAGGAGATTAATGAAACTACAAGTGTAAAATGATTATTTTTTCTTTTAATAAATGTGCACTTTTTAGTGTTCATCAGTAAACATAATACATGTATGGTTTATACACAATAGAAAACTTACTCAGACGATCGGATACCCTGTACCTACAGTCACCGACATCTAAACCTTTGCTCTGATATCACAATTGTAACACCCTGCCAGAGGCAAAGTGCTACTGGCAGGAGACAGGATTAACCCATCTCCATAAACCTCTAGATTTACAGAAAATCAGGCATGATGTATCCTAAAACTGGACAACCTGGATCACAATCCAACATCAAACATAATCTAAGAAAACATCAAATAAATAAAAGGACCTCATATCCATATAAAACTCATCAAAATCATATCCTAAGGGCTCTGTTCCCACATCATCTATCAACACTCAAGGGCTTTGTGCCCACAACATCATAAAGAGTCAAAACATTTACTTAATAAATACAAACAGCATGCTCAACATGACAAATAACATGTTAATCACAAATCCTAAACCTCTAAGACTTTTCCCAGGACATATAGGAGGGTGACTGCAACTTGGGCGATCTGTGTCTTGAGCATGACTCCTAAAGCTGAAGTGATTGACCTATCTCGAAGCCAATCTGCAAAACTAGCAAATTGGTTTGGTTTCAATTATAGAAACCTAGTAAGTAACCACACACTACAAACGAACGAGATTGAAACTTTAAATTCAATTCTTATGAACATATATACGTATTAATAGTTATTTACTAGAACACATTTAACTTATATTGTTCTTTTTTCTTCAGGAAACATGAGTTTATGAGACGTACCTGAAGTGAATCAAGAACAATTTACACACTTACCTCCTCGAATATTAAAACTTCAAATTACACATAATCCAAAGTACATAGCTTATGCAAGCTTCCACATTCTCTAAATCACGAATAATTCATAATCGTTAAGAGTAAAAAATACATCACACATACTTATTCAACCCGAGTTTCATATGATCGACTTTAATTTTTACTTACCGTATACACATGACATGCTTATGATTATGCTAATGAGACATTTTGGCGTAGTTGAAACATCTACTAGAAATGCCCAAAGCTAGGTATCGATGAATGCCCAAATCCGGCCTAGCCCAATATTATCAATCTTACATGTCCAATATCTTTACAACTTATCACTTTTATGCTTATCATCATGTACTTAAATAATTTATACTTATACAAACTTAATATTCAGCTTTAATATAATCTGAAACAATTGACCATGACATCCATGATAGAATCTTAAAGTTTTCTAATCAAGCCATTACTAACTTATATTTTACTACTATCATAAGTACACTTTCATACTCAAAACGTAATGCTTACCATCATTACATAATTTTCATACTATAAAAGTTTACACTACATCTCACACATGCATATCAGACTTATTTCCTCAAGTTTGTTTACATACAACTATTAAGGCAATCTCTATAACTCATCTTCATGTTCATCAATAATTTATTATTAAAGACAACAAAGCAGCCCCTAAGGATTCCTTTATTTTTGGCCAACACAATAAATAAACCAACATCAAACTTTAATTAACTTATTATTCGGCCATATCAAGAAAATACATCTCATTAAGTACTCCAACAATACTCACAACACTACCACCATCACTAGCACCAACTTTAATACACACCAAGCTTAAATCAAGTTTCATGCATTCACACACTACACATATACAAACTCAACATCAAGCTTTATCATTACAAGCATAATTGATCACAACAAATAAAAATCTTATATCCTTTCATACTTCTATAGATTCGACCAATATAAACAAAAAGTTACAACTTTTAAGTTTTTCCAACACAAGCCAATACATACTCATGCTTAACATTATCATAAACACATGAACCATCATCTATTTTATCAAAACAACAATAACAACCCCCAACCAGCCTATGCAATCCGGACAAAAGTGCATCATTATCAAACTTTTGAAAATACACTCAAATCAAGTTGTATCTATGTCATATCATTCCAATACTTAAACCATCACTAATTATCAATAACAACACAACTCACTCGAATTATATTCTTAAATCATATAAGTCATAAACTATCATCACTTCTTTATCAAAATAAAGCCAAAAACGAACCCCACTTAAGTCCTTCAAGTTTCGGCCAAACATTCAAAAAGGTGAAACTTGAATTTGTCAACACTTAAAGTAATTCAAACTCATGATAAACCTTATTCTAAACATCCATTTTATTTTTGAAACTTAACAATCCAACCACCAAATACAAAAGTAAAGTCATCCAAAGCATGACCTATTATCATTTCAGCATTAAAATATAAAAATTTAACACCATTTCAGCTATACATCAATCGGCCAAACAACCCCATTTGGTTATTCTTGAGTTTGAAACAAAACAAAATTTATCCCATGCTAATAAGCTAGAAAATGCCTAAATAGATACCTTAGCATGCCTAATCTTGAAAATTAAATCATTCCCAATTATTAACTGGCATGAATCAGAATTTAAAGAAGAAAAAAATGCTTAAGATGTCAAGAAAACAAAAGATAAACACTTACTAGATCTTGAGAATGCCTGAAGATACCCATGACTTTTCCTTAGCTAAACTGTGGCTTGAGGAACGAATTTGGGGAAACTGAATCTCTGAAATTAAAGAAGTGAAGAGGTGTAGAGGGACTTATTGACTTGGGGGATGACTTGAGAACTTCTATTCTCCATTGGTGTTGGCTTGGAAAAGAGAAGAAGTTTTGTATGCCTTTTAGAAATAATTTTGTGAGTTGCAACATGAAGAAGAAGACTGAATAGTGATAGGTTCTTATAGTGGTGGGATGATTTTTGTAATAAAATATTTGCAAATATCAAGCACACGTCCAAAAGTCTAGAGTATTCCCAAAGTGCTACAGTAACAGTGGATAACCTTATGTTTTTGACTCTGTTCTGATCTGATTTTGGAAAAGCGTTCAACATGAAAGTTATAGATCTTCATTTTACCTTTCTGATGATAAAAATTTCAATGAAATCAGACATTATATGGAAATGTTATGGTTGAAATACTAATAGCTATCTGAACCGCATTAAAATTTAAATGCACAATGAAACTGAAACATTTTCACTTCTTGTTTCTAAAATAAATTTCATAAGTAATAATATGCTAATGATGCACGTTTGAATGCTTAAAGATCTCACGCTACACATAAATGGATTTCATAATTATACCACAAAAATCGGGCTGTTACAAAATGTCACGGGTCGGAACGTCAGTACTCGATGACTTACGCCTCCTCGACATCATCAAAAGATGTAAATAAATGTGTGGAAAGCGTGAACCCTCATGCCACACCAATCACCGGTGACAAAATCAAAAGCCTTGGGCCGAAATGCTAGTACGAGATGGTTTGCACCTTCGAAGTCATTGGAGGCTTATATGACACTTGGCGCCTCGAGTATCCATAACACGTTTAATGAAAGGGTCGGTGTGGAAGGTAACCATAGCACGTATGGTTTGAAGACATCTGTGAGGTACTGTAGTAGCCTCAGTTTTGCATAACACATTGAGAGATAATTCTCTCATGGATTTTTCCACATATAAAAGAGTTGGGGGAGCATAACACAGGTAGGGATCACGGGACTCCATGGAATTTTTAGCCTCGGGATATGCCTAGCATAGGGAGAGGGAATTCCCTTATGGCGTTGGCACTCCCTTTCCTGATCCGCATGACCAAAGCACAAAAAAGACTAGAAGGCCTCCATGGAATTTGCAGACTCGGGGCCTGCCTAGCATGGGGAGAAAAATACCCTCATAGTGTTGGCCTCCCCATGATCCGTAGCTTGATTAGCCTGAGATATTTAGGCTGTAAGATTTAAAATTATTATTTTAGGTAATGTGGGATAAGACGCTACCTCAGTTTCCTTGATATTATAGGTCGGTGTGGAGCGCATGATACGTTACCCCCGTCACACTTGTTTTTTTATTTTATTTTTATGCAGCATGGTATGTGACACCATTGCCAGTGCTTGTAGGGTTGACCTAAGGTTAAAAATCTCCATCAAGGTCTTTCTGAGTTGAATGGCTCGGGGTTGGGTATGTCCCACAAGACATTATGTTATGTAAGATTGGCACAATGAGAGATAGTTCCCTTGTGGCCAGGTCTTTCTGAGTTGAATGGCTCGGGGTAGGGTATATCTCATCGAGGACATATCTTATGTAAGATTGGCACAAAGAGCGATCATTCCATTATGGTCAGATTTATTGAATGGGTCGGGGTTCAGTACGTCCTACCGAGACCTTATGTTGTGTAAGATTGGAACAATGATGGGTCATTCTCTTGTGGGCAAGTGTTTATGTTGGCTCAGGGTCGGATTAGTTCCACTAATAATTTATTATATATGTTGGCATGAGGTTGGAGCTTCTCCCCCATGGCCTTGTTTGATTGACATAATGATGAATCATTCCCTTCTAGCTAAGTTTTTATGTTGGTTCGAGGTCGGATTCGTTCCACCAAGGCTTTATTATATATGTTGGCATGAGGTTGGAGTTTCTCCCCCATGACTTTGCTCGAATGGAAAAAGGATGGATCATTCCTTTTGTGGCCAAGTGTTTATGTTGGCTCAGGGTCGGATTCATTCCACCGAGGCCTTATTATATTTGTTGGCATGAGGTCAGAGCTTTTCCCCTATGGCCTTGTTCGATTGGCACAAGGAGGGATCGTTCTCTTGTTGCCAAATGTTTATGTTGGTCGGGGTCGGATTTTTTCTACCGATGCCTTATTATATCTATTGGCTTGGGGTCGAAGTTTCTCCCCCATGGCCTTACTGAGACAAATAGCACAGTAGGCCAGGCTCTCTCGGGAATCATAATGGATGGCATGGGGTCGGAGTTTCTCTCTCATGTCCTTGTTGAAGCAAGCGACGATAAGAATGGTGGGATCCCTCGGGATCAACACAGTAGACAACACGGGGAAGTCTTTCCTTAGGCTATATTTATGGATCGGGGATCAAAATGTATACAAAATGAGTAGATGTGAGGGCTCTATTCGTAATATTGGCCAAGTGCCCACCAGCGCAGACTTAGGTCGGCCTTGAGAATAGATAATGCCTCAGGAAGTTAGAGCGAGTCAAAGTGGTTGGGTCAGGTTGTCTTTCTATCAAAAGAAGTACATCTGACTATGATGTCAAGGTGATCGGGGTTAGAGAATCATCATAACCAATATAGGACTTCTTTGGGAGCTTCGGTTGAAGCACTATCAGGCCAGTTTTAAAAGGCTTAGAGAGTCATGGACAACGATAGCCATTAGGAAGATTTTTCCTTGAAGGTTTCAAAATCTTCTAAGTATTGAAGGTGCCTTTGGGCATCGGGTTTGTTGGCCTCGTTAGGGCAATGCGGTGTCGGCGATCGATAGATTATTAGTCTGGTTAGGGTGATTTTTTCAGAATAGGTCAGCCCATTAGTATGCTCATGAATCAGAATTTGTTATGGAGGAAGAGTCCTTATTGGATCAGGTTGTGATGGCAATTAGGGGTTGAGTTATTAAGTGGATATTAAGCCTATTATTACAAGTTGGAAATATTGTTAAGTATTGAAAGAAGGAAAGTGCCATAGAACGGTTCTTTGCTCAATGTGCCCTAGAACGGTGTGAAAATGGAAATGTACAAGAGTATTAAGAAACGAAATTTTATTAATTCATTGTTCATTTACATTATGTGTCCCCCCGAGATTTTCCACAGAGGGGAGATAAGCTACATAAGTTGATAGGTCAAAAACATCTTCGGTCAGAATATGGACATCAGCAGTGGATGAGGGGCCAAATGCATCTTCACCAGCAGAAGGCACTGAGGTCAGAGGGGCTGGATCAAGGATTGACTCAGTTTCTTCACGGCCCATGCCAAAGGCCTTTCCAAAGGCCATTTCCCCATTGGCAACCTTGAAGACCTTCTGGAGCTCACTTAGGTCAAGGTCGTGGTAAGTCTTCTAATAATCTCCAGGGAATCTTCTAAGCCTTCAAACCAAGCATTAACCTTGACATTATTGATACGATCAGCGAAATTGGCCTGCAAGTCGCCCAACTCGGCCCGAGTCTTGATCAGCTCATCATTGGCTTTTATAGCCCAATCTTCTTTTCACCGAGCTTCCCCTTGGCAATGACTGTCTTCGCCTACTATAGCTTGAGCTCTAAAGCCTTGGAAGAAACCTCAGCACGGGCCTCATCCCTCTTATTTCTTGTAGTTTGGAAGGCTTGACGAAAGGCTTCAGTTTCGCCTTTAGCTTCATCCACCTTCTTGACCAGCTTTTGCTCTCTCACGGTCAGCTTAGTTTGAAGCCTCTGACCCTGACCTGATAGAGTTGGTGTTTGGAGTGCCAATCTGAATAATGTATTGTACATTTTATTATTTATTAATAAAATAACTATATTTTCATTTCATACATTATTAATGGTATTGTCATTTTGCATATTAAATTGATGTACAAATATGCTAAGAATGAAATCGACCTTAGAATAGTTTTGTAGTAATATTGGACACTAGGTGGTCTGACATTGGGATAAGTATTACTATTGTAAACTATTCTTAAAGTAAATATTCATAGTCGTTGGTTTTGGAATACGATCGATTTTCTATAATCGAAAAGACTAGCACATGTCGTATATTGGAATTGGAATTCCAATGGTTTACACCCGATGTACCATGAGCTTTGGAAGCTCGTATAGACGTGTGGGTAATGGTTGGACCGAATACTGAATGACTCACAGAGGATTCTTAATAGTTGAAAGTACA